>JAYESA010000002.1:11559489-11836989 GCA_036927795.1 Iris macrosiphon
GACCATTAGAAATTTTTCGGAATTTATTCCATGTAGGAGACCCCTTAAGCAGTTGCTAGCCTAATGGTGTGCATTATTCTAATCCATGAATTTTTTTATGAATATATATATAATATATATGTATACACAAATATATATATGTATATATATATTTAGAAAGAAAAAGAAAAGAAAGTAAAATAATTATTAAATAGGAATTGAATAATAATAATTATAATACTAACAACATAATACTACAACCATTTCTTAGCAATTTGCTAAGATTCCCATTCTTTAGCAACTTTGCTGCAGACCGCCCTTTTATATTTGCTACTCCAATGACCCGCCCCCTTCAAGCCCATTTGCAAAAGCACAGCAACTATCCTCTCCTTTTTTACACGCGGACCTAACAACTTCTCTCCCTCTCTTCCTATTTATATATATAAATATATATATATATATATATTATTTCAAAACCCTAACCTAAAATCTCCAGACCTCCTCTGCCCATCTAGAGCCGTCACCGCAACCAGAGAAGCCCCACCAAGCCATCCAACCATCCCGTCGACGCCGACCTCGCGAACTGCAGAATCCCACTCGAAGCACCTTCGCTCCGGCGTGATTTCCCGTCGACTCGCTCGGCTAAACGCTGTTCCGTCTTCATAGGTATGATCATCCCTTAACCCTCTCCAATATTTGTTTTATAGCCAACCTCGGAAAACGTGTGCCCCTAGGTGAAAAACAGCATCCAAAGTTGGGCGAGCAGACAGAATTCTGGAATCGCAGAATTCCAGAATGACCACCCATATTGCCGAGTTCGTATCTCCCACCACAGAGATCCGAATTCGGCGATTCTTTTTGATACCTGTAGAATTCCTGACCTAGTTTATTTTCTGTAAAATAACCCTATGCTATTAGTTGCTGTGGACATAATTATACTCGTCACAAAACTGCGCACACCCACTTTTTCCAGAATTCCAAAAGTTGGAAAACGGAGCGCGCCCCGCCAAACGGGACCGCCCCGCCGTGTGCCAAGTGTACCGAATGGTGCACGCAGCATAACCAAACATGTGAAAATTTGTGGGGACTGATTCGGACGCGTGTGCGCGCCGAAATCAGACCGTATCCGCGGACACACACTGTGTCACAACTTTTGTGGAACTCGCACGTATTTTGTACACGCTTGTCAGATTGCGACGAAACTTGTGCCACTGGACTCGTGGTAACGCGCTGGTTCTGTGACCCAATTTTCATGCATTTCTGAGATGGTTGACCAGATCGCCAATTGGCGGGCCCCACAGTTGACTTTTTGGACAAGATTGTGTACGGCTCATCGGAATCCACATTTGGACATACCGTTGAGTTCGTATTGACATTTAGAGTCGTTTGACCTATAGTTTTTCCCATTTAGAGACTGTTACCCTCGGCACGCTTTTCGGTGCAAAGTGGACCACACGTGGACCCTACTTTTGCCCGAAATTACCATTTTGCCCCTGTGTCCAAATTGGACGAAAGGGATGTGCTTTTTAGCTATTTTGCTTATTCTGGGAACGTTTGTGATGTTTATTTCAGCATCCGGATACATTTGTTCTGTGGCCATAGCTTTTGATCATGTGCGTTGACATCTTGACAGTACACCTTGCAGCTTTCTTACCAGGCAAGATACTTTGCCAAATTATTTACAGTACTTTGCATGCTATTTATATTTCTGTCTATTTATTTCATTTCTGTATAGTTCTTGCATGTGTAGTTTCCTTTCAGTCGTTACTATATATTAGATATGTTGACACACACTTGACACTTAGTATCATAGAGGACAATTATTAGGCGTATGGGCTTTTAACCACTTTGGTAAACCGTAGTATATAGCTCGCACTACGGACGTGTGTCGCGCTGGTCGCTACCCCCGCGGTATGTCAATTTCTGGAGTCTCGCTGGTCGCTACCCCCGCGGTATGTCGATTTCTGATGTCCATTGACGTGTGTGTGAGTTGTGAGGTAGATCGAGTAGCCTACCCTTGCCCATACGTCGAAAAGTTGTCCTCATTTGCATTCATATAGATTGTCTGGTACAGCATACTTATTTATTTTCAAATTATATGCATGTTTACTGTGTTCAAGTTGGCTCGTATTTTCTGTATCTTGTTACGTCCCTCTGAGGACCTGGTCCTCCGCCAGGTGTATCTGCTCTTGAGTATTTGCAGGAGTACGGGCCTGGACCTGACGCATTATTTTCTGTCGAGGAGGTCTTACCTTCTGAGCATCGTTGATTATCTGGCGATGGATTCTTTTAGCTGATGCACTTCTGTCTTCACATTATTTTATATTGGAGACTTTATACTCCTCTCTCATTTTAGTTTTGGATATAGTCTTTGGTAGTGGATTTGTCTCCACCCGACTATTATTTTCTGGATATTTCAGACTCCTTATTCTAGCTTAGTATTTCTTTTCTATGACTTGTTGTATGGATGAGATTAGCATATCTGTGACTTGTGACATTATATATACCACATGTGAGTTTATATTCATATTACAGCGTACGTATGGGTATGGTTTCCATATATTAGAGTTGCCATATCCATGCGGCTGGCATGCTTACGCGTTCCTAGTCCTACGTATTTGGGACTGGGGCGTGACATATTTTTGTGGTGGCCCATGCAGGTCGAGTTAGCCGTTTCGGTTACGTCACTGTGCCGAGCGGGCCTGCACCTAGGATTAGAATTTTAGATCTCATCCACACTTGACTATAACTTACCTTCCTTCCAACATGTCCTACTTAAGTTCTTGCATCCTGCTTGATTCATGTACTCTTCTTAACCCTTCGTCCATCTCTTGCAGAGAGATAAATTTGCATAACGGGCATGCCGCCACCGGGGACAACACGTCTCCAAGGGATGACGACCAACCACTAGGAGTGACCTCAACGACACCTCTTCTTCCCGGACCGGATGGACTGACTAACAATAAAATTCCATCAACTCCTTCCACGATACCTAATGGGATATTTCCAGCTCCACTAGCACCGCAGGATGGCCAGACACACCTGTTCCAATTCTTCCAGATGATAATACAGGAACAAAGGAAGCAGGCAGCCGAGCAGAGGCAGCAAACAGCAGAGCAAAGGCTAGAATTTCTGGCAGCGCTCGAGAGAATGGCTGCACTAGCCCCTGCACCAACCCAGGCACTAGTTTCAGTACCACAAGCTCGGGTTGGTTCAGTCAAGGACTTTGTGCAGATGGGCCCTAAGCCATATAATGGCAATGAGAGTCCAGAGGAGACCACGAACTGGATTGCCAATACCAAGAAGTTGTTAGAGGCATCACAACTACCTACTGACCTATGGATGATAGGCGTAAGGACTCAGTTAGAAGGCAACGCGCATCACTGGTGGGAATCAATGGAGCGCCAGTTGGGTACGCGTCAGACTTGGAAACAATTCTTGGAATGCTTTGAGAGGAAGTACTTTTCGGATACTGTAAGGGACGCATTGTATGATCAGTTCCTCCATCTAGAGCAAGGGGACAAGACGGTTGATGAGTATGACGCAAAATTTAGCCGTCTCAGTAAGTATGGCACAGTCCTAATACCTAATGACTTGGAGAAGGCTAAGAGGTTTCACCGCGGACTGACTCAGGAGCTCCAGCACTACACTAGCTCCCAGTCCCGGATCTCTTATGCCGAGCTATTGACAGAGGCCAGGATCCAGGAGGCCATCAGCAAGGAAAACGGAATTCAACAGAGAAGTCACCAAGGACCAGTAAGGATACAGCAAGGAGGACCCATTCGACACCCTTTGACACGCCAGCAATCAGATAGTGCTGCACCATATCCAACCAAGGACCCCCGTACTTGTCACTTTTGTGGTAAGGTAGGTCATATTCATAGGGACTGTCATCGTCGATTGGGGCTGTGCATGATATGTGGATCAAGTCACCATCAAACCCGAAGATGCCCTCAGCAGAACCAGAGGTCTATGGTAGTAGAATCAGGAACACCGCATACACCCTCAAGTATAGAAGACCAAAGGGACCCACCACTGCTTCTACAGGCTGCACAAATGGAGGGGACTAAACCCCAGTTGAATAACCAAGGACAAGGCCAAGCACTCATTATGACAAGTATGGGGGAGCAGACACAGGAAGCCGTAGATACAGGTACGACCTTTTAGTTATAATTGTCTTTGCATACTCATAACCCCATTGTGACACAATATCTTAGATGCATAAATAGATATAGAATTATATATATGGTAGTCTAGCAGTTATGAGGATATATTTCTATTCTATCCAGATGGCATACACGCGATGCCAATGGATGACGTGAGTAGCAGTAGTAGTATTCTCCCCTATTTTTATCTCGCCCTCTTAGGTGACTCATCTCCTCCCTTTTATATTCGTTCCTTATCTCGTGCTTAACTCTTCCTATCATAGTCATATTTTTTGTGCCATTATGAATTGTTTGATATCAATCTCACCCCTATTTTGTTAGTTAAACATAAATGTGTTAGTAATGCTTGATAGCTAAGGATGAGTTCTTGATATGTATATGCACTATAGCAATATCTGTATTCTTTAGTAGTTTAACCCTTAAGTAGCACCATGTAGCCTAGTAGAAATTGTTAGATCATTTGAGGCAGATCATACCCCTAATAGTTAGTCAAGACCTTAAGTGTCTCCCTAAAAACTTAGACTATGCCTAGGAAAAAGTTGAAGGCACTTGTTACGAACTGATGACTATGACAAATCGCTGGCGAGGTAGCGACAGTTGCCGCCAGACGATTATGGTAGAGTAGTCGAATTACTTGCAGCCATACTGGCCAGGTGGCGAGGCAGTATTAGACTATGATACTTGACGGTTATGGGAAAAAGTCATAGTTATGAGATTCTAGACAGGTATCCCAAGATTCTCGACCCAATAAATATAATTGCCTTACAATCTAGACAATAGCATCAAAGAAGGTGACCACTAGTAGAATTCTTGTAAGTTGGGTAGTGTAGACAAGTTAGAGGATGATAGAATAGTGTATGGACAATAGATGAGGAAGTGTTAGAATGGCAGACCATGAGTTTTAGGAGTCCTACTAGATACCAATGCAGTGTAATAGTTATAGTTATCATTATGAATATGGGTTAGTGTCAATTTCGAGGACGAAATTTTGTAAGTTGGGTAGAATGTAAAACCCCTATTTTTAAAAAAAAATTATATTTATTATTTTTTATTAATTAATAATTTAATTATGGTAATTATGTGCTAAATAGGAGAAATAGATTTTTATTAATTTTTATTTTAGGTGTTCGGGCACTTAGAGGATTTATGGGACCATTAGGAATTTTTCGGAATTTATTCCATGTAGGAGATCCCTTAAGCAGTTGCTAGCCTAATGGTGTGCATTATTCTAATCCATGAATTTTCTTATGAATATATATATAATATATATGTATACACAAATATATATATGTATATATATATTTAGAAAGAAAAAGAAAAGAAAGTAAAATAATTATTAAATAGGAATTGAATAATAATAATTATAATACTAACAACATAATACTACAACCATTTCTTAGCAATTTGCTAAGATTCCCATTCTTTAGCAACTTTGCTGCAGACCGCCCTTTTATATTTGCTACTCCAATAATGACCCGCCCCCTTCAAGCCCATTTGCAAAAGCACAGCAACTATCCTCTCCTTTTTTACACGCAAACCTAACAACTTCTCTCCCTCTCTTCCTATTTATATATATAAATATATATATATATATATATATTATTTCAAAACCCTAACCTAAAATTTTCAGACCTCCTCTTCCCATCTAGATCCGTCACCGCAACCAGAGAAGCCCCACCAAGCCATCCAACCATCCCGTCGACGCCGACCTCGCGAACTGCAGAATCCCACTCGAAGCACCTTCGCTCCGGCGTGATTTTCTGTCGACTCGCTCGACCAAACGCTGTTCCGTCTTCATAGGTATGATCATCTCTTAACCCTCTCCAATATTTGTTTTATAGCCAACCTCGGAAAACGTGTGCCCCCAAGGTGAAAAACAACGTCCAAAGTTGGGCGAGCAGACAGAATTCTGGAATCGCAGAATTCCAGAATGACCACCCATATTGCCGAGTTCGTATCTCCCACCACAGAGATCCGAATTCGGTGATTCTTTTTGATACCTGTAGAATTCCTGACCTAGTTTATTTTCTGTAAAATAACCCTATGCTATTAGTTGCTGTGTACATAATTATACTCGTCACAAAACTATGCGCACCCACTTTTTCCAGAATTCCAAAAGTTGGAAAACGGAGCGCGTCCCGCCAAACTGGACCGCCCCGCCGTGTGCCAAGTGTACCGAATAGTGCACGCAGCGTAACCAAACACGTGAAAATTCGTGGGGACTGATTCGGACGCGTGTGCGCGCCGGAATCAGACCGTATCCGCGGACACACACCGTGTCGCAACTTTTGTGGAACTCGCGCGTATTTTGTACACGCTTGTCAGATTGTGACGAAACTTGCGCCAATGGACTCGTATTAACGCGCTGGTCCTGTGACCCAATTTTCATGCATTTCTGAGACGGTTGACCAGATCGCCAATTGGCGGGCCCCACAGTTGACTTTTTGGACAAGATTGTGTACGGCTCATTGGAATCCACATTTGGATATACCGTTGGGTTCGTATTGATATTTAGAGTCGTTTGACCTATAGTTTGTCCCATTTAGAGACTGTTACCCTCGACACGCTTTTCGGTACAAAGTGGACCACACGTGGACCCCACTTTTGCCCGAAATTACCGTTTTGCCCCTGTGTCCAAATTGGACGAAAAGAGTGTGCTTTTTAGCTATTTTGCTTATTTTGGGAACGTTGGTGATATTTATTTCAGCATCCGGATATATTTGTTCTGTGGCCATAGCTTTTGATCCTGTGCGTTGACATCTGGACAGTACACCTTGCAGCTTTCTTACCAGGCAAGATACCTTGCCAAATTGTTTACAGTACTTTGCATGCTATTTATATTTCTGTCTATTTATTTTATTTCTGTATAGTTCTTGCATGTGTAGTTTCCTTTCAGTCGTTACTATATATTAGATATGTTGACACACACTTGACACTTAGTATCATAGAGGACAATTATTAGGCGTATGGGCTTTTAACCACTCTGGTAAACCGTAGTATATAGCTCACACTACGGGCGTGTGTCGCGCTGGTCGCTACCCCCGCGGTATATCGATTTCTGGAGTCTCGCTGGTCGCTACCCCCGCGGTATGTCGATTTCTGATGTCCATTGACGTGTGTGTGAGTTGTTAGGTAGATCGAGTAGCCTACCCTTGCCCGTACGTCAAAAAGTTGTCCTCATTTGCATTCATATAGATTGTCTGGTACAGCATACTTATTTATTTTCAAATTATATGCATGTTTACTGTGTTCAAGTTGGCTCGTATTTTCTGTATCTTGTTACGTCCCTCTGAGGACCTTGTCCTCTGCCAGGTGTATCTGCTCTTGAGTATTTGCAGGAGTACGGGCCTGGACCTGACGCATTATTTTTTGTCGAGGAGGTCTTACCTTCTGAGCATCGTTGATTATCTGGCGATGGATTCTTTTAGCTGATGCACTTCTGTCTTCACATTATTTTACATTGGAGACTTTATACTCCTCTCTCATTTTAGTTTTGGATATAGTCTTTGGTAGTGGATTTGTCTCCACCCGACTATTATTTTCTGGATATTTCAGACTCCTTATTCTAGCTTAGTATTTCTTTTCTATGACTTGTTGTGTGGATGAGATTAGCATATCTGTGACTTGTGATATTATATATACCACATGTGAGTTTATATTCATATTACAGCGTACGTATGGGTATGGTTTCCATATATTGGAGTTGCCATATCCATGCGGCTGGCATGCTTACGCGTTCCTAGTCCTACGTATTTGGGACTGGGGCGTGACAGCTTCAGCCAGGCAATATTTAGGACTTCAAGAAGCTGGAGCTTAGGGTCATCAAGGGGACGGAGGGCATCATCTATGCTGATGATTGGCTCAAGGACATTGAGCATCTTATGAGGTTATCCCGTCTTGTTGAGGATCTGAAGGTTGAGGCGGTAGGACTTCAACTGTTCGATGTCGCTCATACTTGGTTCAGGAATGAGCCGACTCTGGTTGACGCAGGATGATCTTGGGAGGTATTCAAGGACCTCTTCAAGAAGAAGTTGTTTGCTAGGGCAGATATGATAGCCTTGGGGAGGCAGTTCGAGAGTCTCATTCAGGGGAGCATGTCTGTGGAGGAGTACGTTGTGGAGTTCGACAAGTTAAGCCAATTTGCAGAGTATTTGGTGAGAGAGCTGGAGGTTTGGGCTATTTATTTCCATGGGGGTCTAAATTGGGAAGTGAAGATCCTCATTCTGTCTTTCTATACGACATACTTGGAGATACTTGTGGAGGCACGCAGGGTTGAGCGGGAGTTGGGTTTGAAGCCCAAGAGAGATCGTAATTCTTTTCAGGAGGCCAACAATAGTGCAGTATCTTCCAAATATTCTCATTTCTAGTCCGGACCTTTCCAGTAGACACAGCAGACCCAGACTCCAACTAGGGCACATTTTTACCAGGCACCACAACAGCAGAGATAGTTATAGCTACCATGTCCCAATCTTAAACAGGCAAATTTGGCCGTTCCTGTTAGGCAAGAATTACCGTGCCAGCGCTCCTACGGAACGATCGCTTGACCCATCCGGGCATGATGTCGCACGAGCGTTAGCCACGTCCGTGCAAGGTCGTGGTTCATTGGCTGGCGGTAAGAGTTCTAAGCCACAGAGTCGCACAGATTGTCCGAGTACAGCAGAGTCATGAATGCATAGGTGATCGGTAACAAGTTCACTGAGTCAACGATAGCGGAAGCATTGAATAACACAAGTTGAAGTAAAGAAAGCTCTTTTATTGATATAAAAAAGTGTTACAAGCGGCGTATAGTCGAGATTACAAGTCGCTCAAGCCTCTCTCTCTCTGAAGCAGTAAAAGTGTGCCAAGTGGCTACAATTGTGGAATGATTGTACAGGCGGTGTTCACAATATTATGTCTTGTATATGTGCTTCAGTTCTGGATGCAGCACTCCAAGGCTCCAGAGTGATCTCCATGCCTTAGCACGCATGAAGGGGGCATCCGTACCGAACGAGGTTCTCTCGCACCCTGCATACAACCTGGTGGATTATCAGTACATTGAATGTACTGGTGGGGAGGCTACTCGCCCGCTCGATAAATCCAAACACGTAATACAGGTTTCGTGCACCAACTATTAAGTTGTCTCTCTAGTTGCCTTAGGATAAGTTTCATGCAAGATTTGAATAGCCTAACTCGTATGGCAGTGCACCGTACGACATGAGAGAAAACACGGCGAGACTTACCTACTTACCATTTTACCTTCCCTGTCCAAGGCAAACATTTTTAATTCAAGCATGACAAGTATAAGCATTCAGGGGCAATAGCATATACAAACATGAGTATTGTTGTATCATGATCGTTTAGGGGTTCAGTTGTTCTTTTGATGCGATACAATAACTCGCATACGGATAGCCGCTAAGTGAGGATGACTTATCTATATGAACAATTATCGCAGGCATAACCATAAAGGACCATTTTTAGTCTCTAACGAGAATAGGGTGCAGCGAGAGCACAGGATACGCTCCACACCATTCCGTCTTTGCACAGGATGACTAAACAGTAGAGTTCCATCCGGATCGGATCGGTCCCGGTGCCCCGATGACCGCCCGTGGAACTTAAGATCCAAAGATCAACTTATTCAAGTTGTCTGCGACATGCAGGTCTATAATATTTTAGGTCTGGCTAGGCACAGGATCAAGTTCAAGGTAAGACATATCATGTTCAATGTACAAGGCATGATTGTCCACAGTAGTATATCGATTGCCAGGCCAGTTGATTCAGTAGTTTGCTCCACGAGCTGTGATTCATGGATTCATTGATTTATGGTGCAAGTTCCCTGGTTCGGGAGCTGCCTTAGTAACCTAACGGTCCCGGATACTTGCCGGTTCATTCAGGCACAGAATGACTACTTAGTAGTCTCTCGGATACAAGCAGACAAGCATGCATTTGTATAAACACAAGTATTCACGTTAGCTCGGGCCAGAAGGTAAGCCGAGGGGTAAAACCGTAAGGGACTTCCTGAGCAACACGTTCTAGGGTAGTATGTGAGGGTCTGAACATATATAAGCAATATTTTATTTCTATATTCTAGCATATATAATATAAGTTGGGATTATTCCCTTAGCTAGGTGCGTTGAATTCTTATTAGCACGCATGGGGTATTTTACCTAGCGACTAGCATATAGCATTCCATATTTTATGTGTGCTGGCTAAGCAAAGACAAGTTCACCGTAGCCACCTACCTTAGCGATGATTCGCCTCGGTTGAGCGATACGCCAAGCAAGCCTCTGAAAGCCTAAGCTGAACTCCTGTAGGAAAAAGTCTGGGTATCCTTTGCCTCAAACAAGTATTCTCGCCTGAGCAAAGCGGGTCAGGATATTGCACTTTTGCCGTCTGAATCGACATTCCACTTGAGCGGAACAGGGTGTTACAACAGCAAGCTTCCTGCCACTACTGCAAGAAGTCCGGCCATATCTGGAAAGTTTTAGGAGGAGGCTAGGAGTTTGTTTGTATTGTGGTACTGAAGAGCATCAGTCGAGAGAGTGTCCTTGTTGTACAGTTCAGTGAGCAGCTTCAGCACCGAGGGCACAGACGAGACCACCTGCAGTACAGCCGAGGGGATCGCTTCCGACACAACAACAGCGTTATGTCCAGCATCAGCAGCAGGGAGGTGCACGTCAGGGACGAGCATTTGCTATGACCATCGAGGAGGATGAACCTACCAAAGATGTCATCGCTGGTTCTATTCTTCTTGATTCCATTCCAGCTTTAGCTTTGTTTGCTAGTGGTGCTTTCCATAGTTTTGTATCTATTTTTTTTGCTCTGAAGCATGGTTTAGTAGGTGAGTCTTTGCTTAGGACTTGCAAGATCATGATAGGGGGAGGCATTATCCTGGTTAACAATATTTGTAAGGATCGGAGAGTTACTCTGGGAGGCCGGGAGTTGAGTGCGTGTCTACTTGTAATGCCACTTCCGAGCTATGATATTATACTCAGGATGGATTGGTTGAGTAGACACCGTGCTAGCATAGATTGTAGAGGAGGTAGAGTTTTTTTTGGTCCGCTAGGAGAGCCAGAGTTTGAGTTTGCTAGAGGAGCTGTAGAGTAGGGAGAAGGCATTATTTTTGGAGATATGGTGGAAGACAAGGAGTTGTCGCATCCGTTGATAGCAGAGTTTTTGGATGTGTTTCCTAGAGAATTACCAGAATTGCTGCCAGATCGAGATGTTGAATTCTCTATATACTTGGTGCCAGGTGTAGAACTAATTTTGTAACATATCTATAGAGTAAACCACAGTGAGTTGGTCGAGCTGAAGAAGCAGGTGGACGAATTACAGGATAAGGGATTTATCAGATCGAGTTCTTCATCGTGGGGAGTCCAGGTATCGTTTGTACCGAAGAAAGATGGATCGGTGCTCATGTGCATTAATTACAGTGCATTAAATAATCTCACTATCAAGAATAAGTATCATTTACCACGGATTAATAATCTATTCGATCAGTTGAGTGGTGCCAAGGTATTTTCTAAGATAGATTTGAGATCAGACTACCATCAGGTGAAGGTAAAGCCGGTGGACACACCGAAGACTGCTTTTAGAACTTGGTATGGTCAGTACGAGTTTACGGTGATGCCATTTGGGTTGACTAATGCACCAGCGGTATTTATGAACTTGATGAACAAGGTGTTCCATCAGTACCTTGACAAGTTCATGGTGGTGTTCATCGACGACATACTCATATACTCGAAGACACCGGAGGAGCGTGAGGAGCATTTGAGGATTGTGTTGGATATGCTGAGGAAGGAGAAGCTATATGAAAAGTTGTCCAAGTGTGAGTTTTTTCTAGACAAGGTGGAATTCTTGGGACATGTTGTGACTGGTGATGGTATTTCAGTAGATCCGAAGAAGATCGCAGCAGTGGAATCGTGGAAGATTTGGGTTGTGTTCTTCAGCGGAATAGGAAAGTGATTGCCTTTGCATCTAGGCAATTGCGTTATCATGAGAAGAACTATCCTACCCATGATTTGGAGTTGGCAGCAGTCATCTTCGTCCTGAAGTTGTGGAAACATTATTTATACGAAGAGCGTGTGGAGATCTTCACAGACCATAAAAGCTTGAAGTACGTTTTCACGTAGAAGGAGTTGAACATGAGACAGCGTCGGTGGCTGGAACTGATAAAGGATTTTGATATATCTTTACAATATCATCCTGAAAAAGCTAATGTAGTTGTCGATGCTTTGAGTAGGTATCTGGTAGCTATATTCTTGACGCAGGATCGATATTTGCTGGAGGACTTGGAGAGCTTGGGCATCGAGGTGATAGTTCCTGGTTGTGCGATACATATATGGGGATTGTAGATACATTCAGATTTGATGGATAGGATCAAGGCAACACAGTTCGAGGATATATCTCTGAGGAGCATCAGAGCTCAGGTGAGAGCAGGATTGGAGTATGATTTCAGCATTGCTGAGGATGGATCTTTGAGGCATGGATTTAGATTGTGTGTGCCTAGTCGGGAACTGCGTGAGAAGGTATTACAGGAAGCGCATCGCTCTCAGTATTCTATGCATCCAAGTGCCAACAAGATGTATCAGGATATGCAAGAGAGTATGTGGTGGTATGGCATGAAGAGGGAAGTGGCACAGTTTATATCCAGATGCTTAGTGTGCCAGCAGGTGAAATCCGAGAGGAAGAGGCCAGGAGTTTTACTTCAGCCATTACCCATTCCAGAGTGGAAGTGGGAGCATATTACTATGGATTTTATGTCCGGAATTCCATGATCTCCAGGAAGGAAAGACGCAATTTGGGTCATCGTTGATAGGTTAACTAAGTCGGCACACTTTTTGCCTTTTAAGGTGGGTTTGTCTACGAAAAAGCTGGCAAAGATGTATGTGAGGCAGACCGTCAGGATACATAGAGTTTCCGTTAGCATAGTCTCAGATCGGGATAGTCGTTTTACTTCTCATTTCTAGAGGAGTTTGCAGGAGAGTTTGGGTACTCAGCTCAAGTTCAGTAGTGCATATCATCCCAGACAGATGGGCAGTCAGAGAGGACTATTCAGACTCTCAAGGATATGTTGCACACTTGTGTACTAGATTTCAGAAATTCTTAGGAGGACCATCTCTATTTGGTAGAGTTTACTTACAACAACAGCTACCAGGCTAGTATAGAGATGTCACCTTTTGAAGCTTTGTACGGTCGGAGGTGTCATACTCCTTCATAATGGGACGATATTGGAGAGAGATTTTTGCTTGGACCAGAGATGGTTGTAGATGCAGCGGAGAAGTTTCAGTTGATTAGAGATAGATTTCGTGTGGCGTAGGACAGATAGCGGCATTGGACCGATAGCCACCGGAGACCTTTGGAGTTCGAGGTATAGTTTAGATTTTGTTTTGTGCTCGATATTAGTTGTTTGTTATAGATTAAGTTCTTAAGGTTGTGTTTTGTTCTAGGTGGGTGGTTTGGTGTTTCTGAGGATTTCTCTGACACGAGGCACAATTCGCTTCGGTAGAGGCGGAAAGCTTAGTCCGCGATTCATCGGACCTTTCACTATTCTAGAGAGGGTCGGTACAATTTTTTATAGACTAGACTTGCCACCTGTATTGGAGGGAGTGCACATCATGTTTCATGTGTCACAGTTAAAATGATACATGGCAGATCCTAGTCATGTATTGGTTCACTCGGAGATAGAGGTGGGCCCTACACTTAGCTATCCAGAACAGCCAGTTGAGATTCTAGATCGGAGAGAGAAGGTACTGAGGAACCAAACTATTTTTTTTGGTGCGCGTCGCATGAGGGCATCACTCTCCGGAGGAGGCTACCTGGGAGAGAGAGGATGAAATGCGAGAGCGTTATCCATATTTGTTTGTGCCTTGAGGTATGTTCTTTCCTATTTATGTTATGCTCTTTCATAATTAGTTATGTTCTTTAGTTCTGTTGTTTTGCTATGTTCTTTTTTTTTTGGGTAGTTTTCGTGTTTAAATTTTGAGGACAAAATTATTTTAAGGAGGGTAGACTTGTCACTACCATATTTTCTAGGAAAGGGTATTTTAGTAATTTTATATTTAATTAAATATTATGCATGATATTGTTATATTATTTAATTATTGTTATATGTTAGTTATTTATTTTGGACTTATATTAGTGGACCTAACTAGTTTAGTTTAGACTCATGGACCAACATGTATTAATTGTTAGAATTTAGCCCATTTAGAAAGCCCATTGGTTAGGAGGATGATTAAATTAATTAAACCATTAGACTAGAAGCTTCCCTCCTTAATTATTTTTTCATGAGAGGCCCCAAGGATTATATTAGAAAACTCATAGTAGCTTGAGGAAGGGGAAAAGGGGGCCGGCCTATATAGAGAGGGAGAAATTATTTCTCTCTCCTCATTTCATTTGGAAACTAGATCTAGAATTTTCCTTAACCAAATTTCTTCTTTCCTACTTCATTTCCCTACCAAATTTCATCCTAATAACTTTCCAAATCACCATTTGAGTCTAGTGGATCAAGGATCTAGAAGGAGAAAGCAAGGATCTACCAAGAGGATCAAGGATCTACAAGTTGGAGGTCAATTTTATCATAGTTGGAGGTTGTATTAGGAATTCATCTCTCAATAGGTATAATTTAGTTTTTTCTCTTAATTTAGGTTCTAAATATGAGATTTAACCATAAGAAATCAACTCATATGCATAGGCTACCCATATGATTTGGTTTTGTGTTCATAGGAGGCATATTGAGAAAGTTATGGTATTTTTTGTGTCAATTTTGGAAGAATTCCGAGATTGACATTTGTTGTGTGTGTTAATTGGACCTATCGATCATTTTGGCATGTGCTTGTATATTTGGGGCTAGTGTCGTATCCATATTTGGGCACGTGCAGGTCGTATCCCAACAATTTGGTTATACGTGTTGATTTGGGGGGTTTTTCTCCGACGGGGACTTTGAACATGTCACATTTTGACACAGACATATAGATTTGTATTTGACTCTTCGTATTGTTCATAAATAATATATATGACTTGTTCGTGTCCTTCGGGATACGTTTGGATTTTGGTGGACTCGTGTCGCATACGTATCCTAGATCTAGTGGGATACGGAGTTATACGTTCCATGAGATGTGCAATATAATGGTAGATCTATTTCTCTTGTGTTCTCATTCATGGTGAGATATAATTATATATATGTATATATATATATATATATATATATATATATATATATATATATATATATATATATATATATATTATATATTATTGTTATATATATTTATGTATTAAATATCATAGATCTATATATCTATTATATGCATGTGTTGTATATTTATGTAGTTATTATTTTACATATGTAACATTACTAGTTATTATATATACATATATGGTTGTTGTGTATATATTTGTATGGTGGTGAATATGTATATTTATGTTTCATTATGTCTTAGATCTATGTATCTATTTATGTATATTGTATGTAGCTATTATTCTACATATGTAAGAGCTATTTAATAGTGTAGTGTATGTATATATATACTTATATAATACATGTATACATATTATTCTATGATTATATATACATATACATATATGTGTAGTTTTATATATATATATATATATATATATATATATATATATATATATATATATATATATATATATATATTAGTATATATGTATGGGTGTATGTATATTCGTATGTAGTAATTATATATATATAGTAGTAGTTATAGAATGTATGTATAAATTATATATATATATATATATATATATATATATATATATATATATATATATTGTGTTTTTAGCGACAACAGCAAAGGCGACAGCAGCAGCGTAGCAACAGCACAGCAACAGCAGCAATAGCGTAAAGCAGCAGCAGAGACAGCGGTTTAGCGACAGCAGAACTGTCGCCGAAGCAGCAGCAGCAGCAAAAGCATACAGCAGTAGCAGCGACAGCAGTTTAGCGCCAGCAGAAGAACCGTCGCTAAAACAACAGAGTATCAGCAGTATCAGAGACTTTAGTGATGGTCAGTAGCAGTTATTAGCGATAGTTTGGCAGTTTTCTTAATATTATATATATATATATATATGGTATTTAATATATATGTAAATATGTTCCTAAATTGCTATTTGCATTATAGTATACTATATGTATAATAATAAGTGTAGCATATATATATTTACGGGTAGTTAGTATAACAAGTATTTGGGTATTACCTTGAGATACCAAGGTAAGTACCAAGTTATTGGGTTTGGGTATCTAGATTATGGGTTAGTGTTGTGATACCAAGTTAGTTCAAAACCAAGGTACCTATTTAATATTTTTAATTAGGATTATATATAATTAATAATTATTTGACATATATATGTAATATTTTACCTATAGATTTACGTATCTAGAGATAAGTATCCTAGTATCTTTAGATATGATTTTTGTGGCCTAAACTTTAGTATTTGAACCTAATATTCTTATGTTAGACTTTTGCAACCTAGAAATAGGTAGTTGACCATAGTTGACCATAGTTTAACTATAGTTGACCATAGTTGACTTAGAGTTGACCAAGTTTGACTTTTGACTTAGAGTTGACTTGTTGACCTAGAAGTTGACTAGTTTAACTTATTTTTATTCCAGAACCTTGTATTGAAATTGTATTCCATATCTAGGTCTTCGAGGCACCGTATCGGACATCTGTGCGACTATTGCTTGGACTTCAGGCGAGTACATTCTCTGATAGCTTCTCATTTATGATATCCTCTATGTTTATTGTATCTAGTGTAGATATTCATGTTCTCTTCACACTGGTTACATAGATTTGTATATCCAGATCTCGTCATGAGATATTATTCCTTGGTATATGGTGTATATGGTGCAAGTATTATTTTATTGGTTATCTTATACATGTACAGATACTAATTCTCAGAAAGAGTCGCTATGTTCTTGGGGAATCTCGTGCCATAGCATACCGTGGTTGGATCTATTATACCAGTTGAGGGTAGAAAGTACTTTAGTGTAGAGATGTCATCATACCCCTATTGTATCAAGTATTGTTATTAAATTGTGTTAATCATACACCGCACGTATGATTAGCCAGGCTATATATATTGTATCATGTTCCCAAGCTGATCACATGTTAAAGCTAGTACTCACACACTTAGTCATTAGTATTCTTGTTCATCGTTATATTGTTCATTATTGTATTCATTCTAGTATTTTCTTATTGAATATCTCTTATATCTATTATGCATCTTGTATATTCACATCTATTTATTGTTACATAGTTTTAATTATTGATTAGAACTGCTGATAGAGATGTACTCTAATTCTTTCCTCACAGGATATATTTTTCCCAGATGACACTGAGGAGTGGTATCCTACACATTATGGACCTCAGGATATTGTGGGCTTAGAGTCAGATACCCTGGCTCAGGAGGGACTTATCCCAACTGAATCAGATGACCCATGATTAGTACCTTCTTAGTATTTTCTTGTACTGGATTTGTCTCTAGCTTGTTTGTTAGCAAACTTTCAGACTCATTGATGTATTTTTTAGACTCATGAGTTGTATGTGACTATTTTGATTCTTTATCATATTCATGCTCGTTTCTATCTTAGATCTATGATTGAGTATATTGTAATTATTGGTGGTTAATTATATTGCTAGATAGATTATCCAGAAAGCGTTCTACCGCCGATCTACGGCGTAGGCTGGGCGTTGTTTCTGACTTGCATCCTTACATCGGGTGTGGGTCGTGACAAGACCCAACTATCGTAATAAAACTCCCCTTTATTTTTAGGCTGACATAACTCCTCCGTACTAATTGCATTTATGACTCATTTTCACAGGAAGCTCGTGCACATGCTTTCAAATTTATTCATCATTCCCTTAGACAACATAATGGCATGGAGCCAGAAGACAGTAACTGCCTCAATTACGGCTTTAATAAGTTCCATCCTTTCTCCAAAGGACAACATCTGCGTCTGCCATCCCCCTACTCTCGATTGCATATAATTGAGGAGACCTTCACACTCCACATTAGCTGCATAGTGGATAGAGAAGGGGAGACCCAAGTACCGCACAAGATGCATTCCTTCCCTTATGTCCATCTTGGCCAGCCATGCCTCTTTATTATCATAATTATGATTCAGGGATATTTGGCTCTTGTTCTTGTTCAGCTGTAAGCCCAACCATTTTTTTGTTGTACAGAATATACACTTGAGAGTGTTAGTTGGTACTATTAGGGGTACGCCAATAGTTGAGCAAGTTGGCATAGTAGAACCGAAAGTTTGACATGTTGAGCAACCAACCCCCAAAATTCCCTTACCCCCAATAGTACCAACAGTACCAGCCATACTTGACAACTCGATATTTCTAGAGATCCTCCATGGAATGATGGCTACACAGTAGTATCAGATGGCAGTGCGACAACATCAGCAGTTTCTGTCACACCCCGATCTCCCGCAGGCTAAATCACCGCGTCAGCGCTCCCGCGGAACGATCGCTTTATGACCCATTCGGACGTGATGTCGCACGAGCATAAGCCACGCCCGTGCAAGGCCATAGTTCATTGGCTGGCGGTAAGAGTTCTAAGCCCCAGAGTCGCACAGATTGTCCGAGTATAGTAGAGTCATAAACGCATAGAGATTTGGTAACAGGTTTACTGAGTTGACAATATAGCGAAAGTATTGAAACACAAGTTGAAGTAAAGCAACTCTTTTACTGATATAAACATGTGTTACAGGCGACGCATAACCGAGATTATAAGTCGCTCAAGCCTCTCTCTCTGAAATAGTAAAAGCGCGCCAAGTGGCTACAATTGTGGAATAATTATACAAGCGATGTTCACAACATTATGTCTTGTATATGTGCTTCAGTTCCGGATGCACCGCAGCTTCGGAGTGATCTTCACGCCTTAGCACGCGCGTAGGAGGCATCCGCACCGAACGAGGTTCTCCCGCACCCTGCGTACAAACTGGTGGATTATCAGCACATTGAATGCACTGGTGGGGAAGCTACTCGCCCGCTCGACAAATCCAAACACGTAATATAAGTTCCATGCACAACTATTAAGTTGTCTTTCTAGTTGCCTTAGGATCAGTTTCATGTAATATTTAAATAGCCTAACTCGTGTGGCATTGCGTCGTACGGCATGAGAGGAAACACGGCAAGACTTACCAACTTACCATTTGTCCTTTCCTGTCCATGGCAAACATTGTTAATTCAAGCACGAGCAAGTATAAACATTCAGGGGCATTCATAATAATGAAAACCAAGCAATAGCACATGCAACACGAGAGTCGTTATGTCCAGATCGTTCAAGTGTTTAGTTATTTATTGATGCGATGCAATGACTCGCATGCGGATAGCCGCTAAGCGAGGATAACTTATCTATATGAACATGAGTCGCTGGCATAGCCATAAAGGACCGTTTATAGTCTCAGGGCGGTTAGATGCGAGAGGTCTTGCATCGCTACACGTCACCTCGCCCGGGACAGTATGGAGCGAGACGCGAGGCCCATGGGGCGTTCACTCCATGCCGCCAACAAATACGCGACTATCTTGAAGTTTTGTCCGGATCGGATCAGCCTCGGTGCCCCGGTAACCGTCCGCAGGAACTTGAACAATCAATACTTTGTGCACAGGTTGTCCACGACATGCAATTATTGGGTCTTTCAATTATCACGAGAACACGGGAACACGAGTGCACTGGAACATGAGGACGCAAGTGCACTAGAACACGAGAACACGAGATACTTGAATCTTGATTCTATACAGTGAATAACTTGCCTTAATGCATTCCCCTGGTTCGGGGCTGCCTTTGGTGACCTAACGGTCCTTGATACTTGCAGGTTCAATCTTGCACGGAACGACTACTTAGTAGTCTCCCAGGGTTTGGATAAAAATAAGGCAACTTAAAAGCAGACAAGCATGCAATTATATAAACACAACATTCATGTTTGCTCGGGCCCGAAGGTAAGCCGAGAGATAAAACCGTAAGGGGACTTAGCATGCGAGGGTCTGAATATAAGCAGTATTTCAATTTTCATGTTCTAGCATATAAGCAAATACAAGTTGGGATTATTCCCTTAGCTAGGTGCGTTGGATTCTTATTATCTTGTAGGGGTGATTCACTAGCGACTAGCATGAATATTTCATATTTTATGTGTGCTGGCTAAGCAAAGACAAGTTCACTGTAGCCACCCACCTTAGCGATAATTCGCCTCGGTAGAGAGACACGTCAAGCGAGCCTTTGAAAGCCTAAGCCGGATTCCTATAGGGACAAGTCTGGATATCGTTTGCTTCTCGTTTGAGGCAAAGCAGGTCGGGATAGTTGCACTTTTGCCGTTTGAGTCGGCAGTCAGCTTAAACGGAACAGGGTGTTACATCCTACCCAACTTAGAAAAAGTCTCATCCTTGAGACTTATTAAGGACAAACAGTACGTTTCAATCAATTTTAATTTAACGATACGAGGCTGAGGCAAACCTACACAAGTCATTGTACCTGTTTATTTGGATATTCACTTGCACAAGCGTCGAGATCGGCATATCGCTTAGTCTAGATCGTGCGCACTTTCGAAGTGCACTTCTAGCGTGAGCACGTCAACCAACTTAGTGATAGGGAAGTCTTAGCACTCCAGTTTTACCTTTTCTTAAGTCTTGGATGGTGCACAAGTTCAAGGCGTCCCTCGAATAGATGCATTCAATCAAACTTAGAGTTAGTAAAATCGGATAAGCTACTAGCGATACTCTCAAGGGTTCGTACAGGTTGGCACAAAGGCCACTCGCAGCACAATATCATACAATCAAGCATATCATATCATTCAAAATGCATTTTGAAAGTATTTAGACTTATTATTGGAATAATCTATTGAGGCATTGAGAGAGAGCGTGCACATAACCCACGAACAAGCTTTCGAAACTGAGATATCGAAATGAAGTCCAAAGGCGTAGAAGCCAGGCTCTGATACCAACATGTTACGCCCCGATCTTTCGTAGGCTAAATCGGCCGTTCCCGCTAGGCGAGAATTACCGCGCCAGCGGTCCCGTGGAAAGATTGCTTTATGACCCATCCGGGCATGATGCCGGACGAGCGTGAGCCATGCCCGTGCAAGGCCATGGTTCATTGGCTGGTTGTAAGAATTCTAAGCCCCAGAGTCGCACAGATTGTCCGAGTACAGCGGAGTCATAAACGCATAGCGATTTGGTAGCAGGTTCACTGAGTTGACAATATAGCGGAAGCATTGAAACACAAGTTAAAGTAAAGCAACTCTTTTATTGATATAAACATGTGTTACAGGCAACGCATAGCCGAGATTACAAGTCGCTCAAGCCTCTCTCTCTGAAATAGTAAAAGTGTGCCAAGTGGCTACAATTATGGAATGATTGTACAGGCGATGTTCACAAAATTATATCTTGTATATGTGCTTCAGTTCTGGATGCACCACTGCTTTGGAGTGATATTCACGCCTTAGCACGCGCGTAGGAGGCATCCGCACCGAACGAGGTTCTCCCGTACCCTGCATACAAAATGGTGGATTATCAGTACATTGAATGCACTGGTGGGGAATTTACTCGCCCGCTCGACAAATCCAAACACGTAATATAAGTTCCATGCACCAACTATTAAGTTGTCTTTCTAGTTGCCATAGGATCAGTTTTATGTAATATTTGAATAGCCTAACTCGTGTGGCAGTGCGTCGTGCGACATGAGAGAAAATACGGCGAGACTTACCAACTTACCATTTGTCCTTTTCTGTCCAAGGCAAACATTGTTAATTCAAGCACGGGCAAGTATAAACATTCAGGGGCATTCATAACCATGAAAAGCAAGCAATAGCATATGCAACACGAGAGTCGTTATGTCCAGATCATTCAGGAGTTCAGTTGTTTATTAATGCGATGCAATGACTCACATGCGGATAGCCGCTAAGCGAGGATGACTTATCAATATGAACACGAGTCACTGGCATAGCCATAAAGGACCGTTTATAGTCTCAGGGCGGTTAGGTGCGAGAGGTCTTGCATCGCTACACGTCACTTCGCCCGGGACGGTATGGAGCGAGACGCGAGGCCCATGGGACATTCACTCCATGTCGCCCACAAACACGCGACTATCTTGAAGTTTCGTCCGGATCGGATAGGCCACGCTGCCCCGGTAACCATTTGCAAGAACTTGAATAATCAATACCTTGTGCACAGGTTGTCCACGACATGCAATTATTGGGTCTTTCAATTATCACGAGAACACAGGAACACGAGTGCACTGGAACTTGAGGACGCAAGTGCACTAGAACACGAGAACACGAGATAATTGAATCTTGATTCTGTACAGTGAATAACTTGCCTTGATGCATTCCCCTGGTTCGGGGCTGCCTTTGGTGACCTAACGGTCCTTGATACTTGTAGGTTCAATCATGTACGGAATGACTACTTAGTAGTCTCCCGGGATTTGGATGAAAACAAGGCAACTTATAAGCACACAAGCATGCATTTATATAAACACAACATTCACGTTTGCTCGGGCCCGAAGGTAAGCCAAGAGATGAAACCGTAGGGGGACTTAGCATGCGAGGGTCTGAATATAAGCAGTATTTCAATTTCCATGTTTTAGCATATAAGCAAATACAAGTTAGGATTATTCCCTTAGCTAGGTGCGTTGGATTCTTATTAGCATGTAGGGGTGATTCACCTAGCGACTAGCATGAACATTCCACATTTTATGTGTGCTGGCTAAGCAAAGACAAGTTCACCGTAGCCACCCACCTTAGCAATGATTCGCCTCGGTAGAGCGACACGTCAAGCGAGCCTCTGAAAGCCTAAGCCGGATTCCTGTAGGGACAAGTCTGGATATCGTTTGCTTCTCGTTTGAGGCAAAGCTGGTCGGGACAGTTGCACTTTTGCCGTTTGAGTCGGCAGTCAGCTTGAACGGAACGGGGTGTTATAGTTTCAACAACAAGGGCATAATGCCTTATTGAGTTAGGGTTTACAGACGGCTCTAGAGAGAGGCGAGAGGACTTATTTAGAGGCGTCAGTTAGATTTTGTCGACTTAACCTGAGGTACTTCGATGGCACAAAGGACGCCAATATAGTAGACACATGGTTGCTAGACATCAAGATTATTCTGGAGGTAGTAAAGATTTTGACTGATGAACAAGTTGACCAGGTCTGACTGCAGCTTCAAGACCTTGCCCGTGACTGGTGGGCATTATTGGAGGTTGGCATGAGGTGTCCTATCTTTTGGGACAGTTTCAGGAATTGATTTTAGGCCAAGTATTTTGGATTCATCGCACAATATGAACTACATCAGAGGTTTATCGGTCTTCAGCAGGCTGGTAGGGTTGTAGATGGATATGCAGCAGAATTCTGTAGGCTAAGTAGATTCACTCCGACCATGGTGGCTAAGGAGTCGGACAGGGTGATATGGTTCCAAAGAAGACTTCATATGGAGATTCTACAACTGGTCGAGGGGCACGACTACCAGAATTATGAAGAAGTATTGATTACAACTCAGAGGCACGAGCTTACCATACAGAGGTTGTCGGCAAGGACGGAAGGCTAGAAGAGGTCTCATGCTTAGAATGGAGGAGGCAGTATACGAGTACCCCGAATGCCAGTACCGTCACCTGGAGTTCATATCCATGATTCAGTGTCATGGAGGACAAAAGTCTCGACTGTGACTGTACCATCTCAGCAGTAACCAAGGCAGTAACAACATTAAAAATGCCTGGGAGCACCGATAAGATATACTTACTATGGCATGGGAGGCCATAATAGAGATGTATGCAGGGCGGCCAATGTGCTGTGTATTAGGTGTGGTAGTCTAGATTACCGAATTGCCAATTATTCGATGATGTAGAGGCCAGGAGGGCCAGTCCAACAGTTACCAGCACTGCCAATACTAGGGGAAGTTCAGCACAGAGGGCCAGTAATAGAAGTACGGCCATTAGCTGAGCATCCACTACCGATGCAAGCTCAGATGTACCGGCAGTAGTAGAATCAACTATAGGGCCACCATATGTAGTTCCCCACTCTACGATGGAATTATGTACATGATAGGTTAGCCTTCTTGCATAACTAACTGTTTGATGCAGAGACGAGCAGGAAATGACACTCATATGTTTATGTAAATTATTGCTAACTTGTATGTCTGTTGTAGGAATAACCGTTCGACGTAGGATAAGAATCATTGAATATGTGATGTATTGATTTTTTTTTTATTATGCTTGAATTGTGTACTGCCCCTAGACTTGCATATTTAAATTATATATGATATTTTCCACTTGTATAATATGAAGAGCCCCTAGATCACTGTTATTGCTCCTAAAGAAATCGAATATGACTCACGATACAAGCTACGCACTATACGATAGAACATTGTCCCTATAGCATGCTTGAATGTATTGAATATGCAAATTATTTTCAAAGATAAATTTTTGAAAGAATATAATCTGACTTGATCCGTTACTGTATGAAATGAACCTAGGTAAAAGGAGAAAGATCACTAGTAATATAATATTTTATCACATGATTACTTAGTGTTGGTTTTAGAGAGTTGCTTCTGTTCGTTGCTTTTATACTCACCAGTACTTTTTCGAAAGTGCTGACCCCCCAACAGTTTGCTTGTTCGCAGGTACTGGTGTCATGTCCCAGATCAGGATACTAGAGAGTAGTAGAATGACTCAGCCAACCACACCTTGCAGAATACCAAAGCAACCCGCAATGTGTTAAGGTTATCTAGAGACATGGGGGTGCATACTACAATCAAGTCTTCTAGGGTCAAGAAACTTATATATCTCAATCATTCAAACATGTAGCATTAACATTAAATATTTTTGAATAAGCAGTAAGACATCCCCAATGCCGTATCAGAATATTCTAGAGATCTAGCAAATATAAGTGATATGCCAGATACACAATCAAAGGTATACATGATAGTGAGTCAGCTGCAATCTGAATATATTACATGTCATGTATGGAACTAGTATCCAGTTTATCCGGCTAACATGTTGTCATGTCTCAGTCCCAAAATACCAAGGGACTAGCCACGTGGTAATGGCCAGCAGGACAACTCCAATGGACAAAACCAATTTAATGGACCCGTTAGAGTGCACTTAAGCTGTAATACATATAAAATGGTCAACAAATATCTGTCATAATTTATATATCTAATCTCATCCATAATAATTAATAAAATCACAAAAAGATAAGTCCAGTCACAATAATATAAAATGATCTGTCCAACCAAAGTAATATAAATAATATCACGGGGAACAACCTATCATCAAAATAGAAAAGAAAATAACTCCAAGTACAATATCCAGAAGTAACTACAAGATCAAATAACTAAGAGCACTAAGCATAATAAATTGATGGTGAGAATACTATGTGCTCAAGAGAAGTCCTCCGGAACAACCTCGTCCTCAGCAACTTGTATGTCTCCAATAGCTGTAACCTCCGATTTCCAAATTTCCGAAATAATTAGATTTTTAATTTATTTAAATACCAAGTTTTTTTAAAATAATTTCTCCTTGAATTCTTGTATTTGATTTTGAACAATGGTTGATTTAGAAGGTGATTTAAAATCTTTTATAAAATAATTTTTCCTAAATGTCGCTTTCTTATAAATAAATAGATAAATAATGATGTAAATATAATACTCTAGCTTCGAATATTTATTGGCTTAAATCATAAAATTATTGTTTTAAATAAAATTTTATTTGAAGAACTAGTTGATAAAATATACATAAATTTTTTATTGGGATAGTAAACAAATAAATTTCATACTTTCTAAGATTTTGCAATATGGGTTTAATTAGTAGCTAATTTGAAAGCCTCTTAAAACATTTTTTTCTTAAATTATATTTTTTCTATTTATTTACCAGTTACCGTCTCCCATTCACACCCTCATTTTTCCCACATGAAAACTCATTCATATCTAATCTGGGCCATTCATTATTTGGGCCAATCCTCACCCTTTATCCCACACCCTCTCTCCCTATTTAAGTCTCTCATCACCATTCCCAAGAAACCCTAGTTAGCCCTCACAAATCCCCACAAGCCAACAAGCCACCACCATTTTTGTGTGCTCGTGTCCGTGTGTCCAGCACTACCGTGTCAGCCGTGTTGGCCTCGGGTCCGACCCCGGGTGTCCCACCGTATCCATTCATTTCCTGTGTCCGGTTACAACATTACAACCAGATTTTTGTGTCCGACACACCCGGACACATCCACTTCCACCACAGCAAACATAATCCTCGTGTCCACCATCTGGACACACCCCACCACAGTACACAACCCCTGTGTCCAACACCCGGACACGTCCACAGTACACCCAACTCCATCGTGTCCAGCCCCGGACACGATCCACCCCGACACAGAAATCCCAAAACCTAACCTAGATCTCCACCGTCGGTGGCCGCCTGCAACCACCATCTGGAACCTCCTCGAACCGAGCACCGGCGTGCGTCGAGCAGATCCGCCGCCGCCTCAGATCCGGAGCCGACGCCACCGCCGAGTTCGACAGCCGCCGCCTCGAGCCAAGCTTCGCCGATCCGTCGTCGAGCTCCGCTGCCGCCGCCGAGTTCGACCGCCCTGCCCGGCGAGACTCCTCCGCCGACGCGGAAACCCCCACCGCGCCGACGACGAAACCCCCGTGAGCCATCTTCGTCTTCCCTCTTTCATTTTTTCAGAGAGTATAAGTTGGGTTAATTTTTAAGATTATTAGTATTATATAATTAATTTAGTTATATTAATATATAATTAATTTAGTTTTTAATATAATTAATTAGTTAGTTAATGTTTAATCAGTTAGTTAATAATTAATTAGTTTATTAATTACATATAATTAGTTTAGTAATTACATGTAACTAGTTTAGTTTATATATAATTAGTTTATTTTTATGTGAATAGTTTAGTGAGATAATAGATATATAAGGATTTTTGATTATGTAAAAAAATATAATAATTTTTGGGTTACATTATTAATTAAGAAATAGTTTCAATAATAAAATTTGTTCAAAATTGGTTAATTGGGCTGGTAACCAATTTTTTCTATAGATGTAAAAATATATGATGGCTTTTACATAAATTCTAGATTTTTTATAAATAAACTTTTATTTGGAATTATTGTTCAAAATAAATTCAAATGATTTTTATTCATTAAGGTGTTACTTTAATTACAAACAAACGACCCTTTCCCCTATTAGCCTAGTATCCTTATCTCGATTTTTGTGCCGAACTCCGATCTTGGACTTCTTTATATAGTTTCTATCTATTTGGACTGCTCCGGACCCATTGGAACTAACTGCTATTTCATTTGGGATCACCTTGAGGAGGGTGGCATTATATACATTCTTTGATTAGTTATATATATATATAAATATTTGAATGATATATATATATATATATACAAATATGTATTTTGGTATAAAAAATATATCTTTATATACATCTATTAGTGTATATACACAAATACATATTTTGTACAATTACTAAGAGACACTTATATATATATTATATATGTTTTTATTGGTATATACCCTGAGTGTAAATGTGTATTATATACATATCCCTACTAGATGACCCTAGTTGACTAGAGCCATGCCTGGCATAGCCCTGAGGCTAGTGTATTTCTATTGTGTGTTAGTGTAGCATCTGATACAAGTGATATTATTATATATTTATAGGACTGTCGGATTCTTCAGACGATACTCTGGGACAGGATATTGGTATTGACAGCTAAGGACCCAAGGCGAGTACATTCTCTGATTAGTTTCTAATTTATGATATCTCCTATGTTCACTGTATCTAGTGTAGATATCCATGCTCTTGACACGCTGGTTACACGGATTGGTGTAGACGAATCTCGTCATGAGATGTTATTCCTTATTCATGGTGTAGCTTGTATAAGACTTGTTTCCTTGATATCTTGTGCATGTACAGACACTGATTTCCGGGGAGATTTGCTACCTCCCTAGGAAATCCCGTGCCATAGCGTACCATGATTTGATCTACTATACCAGTCGGGGGTTTGGGGAGTATTTTAGTGTAGATATGTGATCATACCCAACTTTCCATGCATCATAGCTCACCCCACATCTCACGTCGGGTGCGGCCTGACCATCTCCATGCTTCATAGCTGTTACATGTGATTAGCCTGACCTCTTCATGCATCATAGCTAACCAACGGTTAGCCTGACCTTCCATGAATCATAGCTAATCACATGTAACCAGCCTGATCAAGTTCCCAAGCCGATCACATGTTAAAGCTAGTACTCACATACTTAGTCATAGGTTTCTTGCTCATCGACATATTATTTCTTTTCCTGCATTTACTTACAGTATTTCCAGTATTTCTTTCATTATACATTTCTCGTACCTATACATGCATCTGGTATATTTTCATCTAGAACTGCTACATAGTTTATGTCATTTATATAGAACTGCTATTTAGAGATGTACTTTGCTCCTTCCTGACTGGAAAAATATTTTTCCAGACTGTGACCTTAGTAGACTGGTTTCTGACACACTTGAGGATTGGAAGTTAATGATTGCAGGTATGATTATTTTGTCATTAGACTTGTCTTGTATTTCTTGCTTGCGTTGATATCTCATCGTGCTTTAGTTTATGTGATTGAGTATTCTAGCATCATTTTATGATATCCACGTCTCCTTATGGAGTTGGATATTCACGTGAGTTGATTAGATAGTTACATGACCTAGATAGCGTTCTACCGCCGATGCTGCGGCGTAGGCTGGACGTACCCACGTACTCGTGCCCCTAAACCGGGTGCGGGTCGTGACACGTTTTAGTGGTGGTCCATGCAGGTCAGACTTCGCGAGTTGTGAGATATCGTAGTAGTGTGGCATCCTTTTTATGCTACTGCATACCTGCTATTGAATATAGGACATAGGATACTAGGATGAGAGAGGATACTCAATCACAAATTCTTGAGAGATTCCTGGGACGACCCCTTGAGAATCTTATTATAATTTCCAATTTAAATCTTTTGTTTCCGTCTGCTCTCGCTTGTTGTTATTGAACTTGATTCTTGTTGATTTGTTATTAAATTAAAATCTTGGTATCATTGTTGAGTTTTGATTCTTGTTTACCAGTTGTTAAATTTAACCCTTGGTGTCGTTGTTGAGTTTGATTTTTATCGAGATGAATTTTATGGGCTAAAATTTACGGTATCATCTGATGACATATGTTGACGAGGACAGTGAGGAAGGTAAAACGTCTACTTTGGTTATGGACCCTAGAATTTATCGCAGCCATATTAGATGTGGTGACGAGAACGTAGGAACCTGACTTGGATGTACATACTATAGTTATGAAACTTAGAGTCTCTCGCAGCCATACCGGTTGGCGTGGCGAAGATTCTAGACGACATGATTATAGAGTTGCATACCTTAGTTACGAAACCTATCGTTTATCGCATCTATGCTTACTGGCGTGGCGAGGATTCTAAGTGTCATGATTTCTGACAGACGTGTATGATTATCAGGTTGTATCTTAAATTGGTTCTTAAAGTATCATCTCAACCCTTATCTATTTCTGTTATTCCAGGACTTTGTTCCATCACTTCTTTTCTTTACTAGCAATAAAGATACCTTCAGTCCTTAACCCAGTTCTTTTGAGCCTTATTTCTTTAAGGATCCTTGTTAGTGTGATAATTAGTGACTTGCAATTTTGGTTGTGTCTTGTATTAGTTTGACTGAGTGTGACTTGCGAGTTTTAAGTGTTTCTTAGTTGGACATGTGAGCAGTAGGCATTAATCTAGAGATACCCATAGCATAGTACCTTGTAGCAATAGTTCTATGATAGGTGTTATTATAGTTAATATTGGTACTATAGGTAGAAGAAGGAGTAAGAGTATCAATGATGGTTCCAAGAGTTAGTATCAGAGTCGGCATACCCGTCCTGGAAAATCATGATTATGTAATTGAGTGATCTATGTAAATAATTAGGTATCAAGATAATTGTGTTAAGGATTAATGGAGCATGATTCAATTTGATGATTGATATCGGGTGTGTTAAAGGTAAATAAATATATAAGCATGAGGAGTAATAATGAGATGTCATGAGGAGAGAAATATCGGAATTGGAAAGAAAAATGATGAAGCGTATCACAGATTAGTTTAACAGGCTTTAAAGGATTAAAGGGAAATACCTATACAACAATCGAGATGAGGAACCATACCCATACCCATGAGAGTAAAAGAAACATGAGTGTTATAATAGATACATGTAATCATGAGTAATAATGAGCTTGATGAACGATCCATTAATGAAGCTAGTGATATAATACCAAGAGTGCTAAGGGTTCTATATCAAGGATTAGTCCGCTGCTTGATGATAATTGGATTATATACTAGTTGATATAGATTGGAAAATCCTGGAAGAAAATACATTGAACATTGGAGGTAATGGTGCAAGTGATTCAGGCAGTACAATTTTAGTACACCGTTATAGACACTAGATGCATTAAGTGCACCTTGAGTATCAAAGACCGTGAGCACTGATATGTACACTTGTGGAATTATAAATCAAAAGGTGGAAATAAAATTTTGACTTTGAGAATTATTGAGGAGTTAAGATTTTGTCATTTAAATTTTGAGGATTTCAAATAGTGATTCAATAAACATGGTCAAGGCTACCAAGATTTTAGAAGTGATTAAAATTTATTCCGATGTTGAGTATCCGACTTTGAGGAGGTATATGCATTTCATTTTAAATTTGTTTGAGAGTTGAACCTTGACGATTATTTTGAGGATAAATTTATGGTGGAAGAGATATATATGAATATTAATATATGAGTAGATGATATACATGTGTAAGGATCTGATGACTTGAGCATGATTGAGATGGCACCGCAGACTGACTTGGGTGTCCATCTAAAATTGTATTGGAAAGAGCAGTATTTAGTATGGTGTTGCACTTGACGTATATTTGAGTGATAAGAACGACTAGTATGAACAATTGTAGTAGGAACGGGAACTGACTGAGGGTATGGTACGAAAGCGATAGACGTATCAACTTGGATGCATTATCGAATCATGGTTATATTAGGGATTCTTGGCACCAGATTTTGGCATTAATAGACAGGTGTGTGCAATACAGATATATTCATGGATCTTGTGGATTAATGATTAGTGAGATGGGTACCTGTGTACAGAAATAGGAATTTAGTTAGTGAATGTGCTAGAGTTAAGTGTTTGTTAGAGATAGCAGATACCGCAAGAAATATGTTAACAGGTTCTTCTCTTTCCTAGTGTTCCCGTCTCTTGATTGATTGAATTCCCTAGTGCTGTAGTTCGTATTCATGATTTTTTTGTTAGAATATAACTAGTAGTACACCCTTAACAAAGACTGAAATACCATGACAAAAGATACATGACCTATATATTTTCTTAAAATTGCATGGCTGTAGGTAGCGTTTTCTTAAAACCATGATTCTTAGGGTTTTGACCATAGCAAAGATCTATGACAAGATTATGACCGACAAAAAGAGACAAGAGGATTAAATTGTGGATGAGCTTTAATTTAAATAAAGAATTTAGGGGTTGTTATAACAGAGTGATGGAGCATTGATTTTGCGAAAATCGAGGTATGATTGAAATTCGAGAATAAACATTAACTTAAATAGAGAGTTAAGAAATTCACAGGGCAAAATTTGAGGATTTATTAATTTTAGGAAGGTCTTGATATGATTGATTATTAAAATTTGAGAAATTTAGGAAATTATCATTTTATCTATTTGATTGCAAGATAGAAATTTGAAATTTTGTATTATGAATGTTGCATTGAAGATTCTGAAAGTATCGCATCGTTGAGTATTTGAGGAAAAAGAAAATCGGGATATAAAATCGTTAATGGAATGGTGTCGAATTCAATTCTCGGGAGGAGAATTTATATTTGAATAAGCATCAATTGAATTTGAGTTAGAGGAGTAAGATGAGTGATTGATTAGTGGTTAAAATTTAAATTTTGGGATACGATTTTATAAATATGCATTGATTGGATTTCAATTGGAGGATTGGATATTAAAATCCTTGAGTATTTAGATACGAACTTAAATTTGGAGGAAAAAATCTAGAATTTTGGAGGAGACTATGATAAAAAAAATTTAATTTGATTTTTAACTTGAAGATTTTCAGGAATATGATGTTATAGAATTTTGAAGGGGTTGTGAAATAACGATATGGAATTACTTCATGATTATTTGGTTTGAAATTTAAAATTTTGATAGAAATGATATGATGAGTAAAGGCAGTTATTGAGGATCCTAAATTTCGAGGACGAAATTTTCTAAGGTGGGTAGACTTGTAACCTCCGATTTCCAAATTTCCGAAATAATTAGATTTTTAATTTATTTAAATACCAAGTTTTTTTTTAAAATAATTTCTCCTTGAATTCTTGTATTTGATTTTGAACAATGGTTGATTTAGAAGGTGATTTAAAATCTTTTATAAAAATAATTTTTCCTAAATGTCGCTTTCTTATAAATAAATAGATAAATAATGATGTAAATATAATACTCTAGCTTAGAATATTTATTGGCTTAAATCATAAAATTATTGTTTTAAATAAAATTTTATTTGAAGAACTAGTTGATAAAATATGCATAAATTTTTTATTGGGATAGTAAACAAATAAATTTCATACTTTCTAAGATTTTGCAATATGGGTTTAATTAGTAGCTAATTTGAAAGCCTCTTAAAACATTTTTTTCTTAAATTATATTTTTTCTATTTATTTACCAGTTACCGTCTCCCATTCACACCCTCATTTTTTCCACATGAAAACTCATTCATATCTAATCTGGGCCATTCATTATTTGGGCCAATCCTCACCCTTTATCCCACACCCTCTCTTCCTATTTAAGTCTCTCATCACCATTCCCAAGAAACCCTAGTTAGCCCTCACAAATCTCCACAAGCCAACAAGCCACCACCATTTTTGTGTGCTCGTGTCCGTGTGTCCAGCACTACCGTGTCAGCCGTGTTGGCCTCGGGTCCGACCCCGGGTGTCCCACCGTATCCATTCATTTCCTGTGTCCGGTTACAACATTACAACCAAATTTTCGTGTCCGACACACCCGGACACATCCACTTCCACCACAGCAAACATAATCCTCGTGTCCACCATCTGGACACATCCCACCACAGTACACAACCCCTGTGTCCAACACCCGGACACATCCACAGTACACCCAACTCCATCGTGTCCAGCCCCGGACACGATCCACCCCGACACAGAAATCCCAAAACCTAACCTAGATCTCGACCGCCGGTGGCCGCCTGCAACCACCATATGGAACCTCCTCGAACCGAGCACCGGCTTGCGTCGAGCAGATCTGCCGCCGCCTCAGATCCGGAGCCGACGCCACCGCCGAGTTCGACAGCCGCCGCCTCGAGCCAAGCTTCGCCGATCCGTCGTCGAGCCCCGCTGCAGCCGCCGAGTTCGACCGCCCTGCCCGGCGAGACTCCTCCGCCGACGCGGAAACCCCCACCGCGCCGACGACGAAACCCCCGTGAGCCCTCTTCGTCTTCCCTCTTTCATTTTTTCAGAGAGTATAAGTTGGGTTAATTTTTAAGAGTATTAGTATTATATAATTAATTTAGTTATATTAATATATAATTAATTTAGTTTTTAATATAATTAATTAGTTAGTTAATGTTTAATCAGTTAGTTAATAATTAATTAGTTTATTAATTACATATAATTAGTTTAGTAATTACATGTAACTAGTTTAGTTTATATATAATTAGTTTATTTTTATGTGAATAGTTTAGTGAGATAATAGATATATAAGGATTTTTGATTATGTAAAAAAATATAATAATTTTTGGGTTACATTATTAATTAAGAAATAGTTTCAATAATAAAATTTGTTCAAAATTTGTTAATTGGGCTGGTAACCAATTTTTTCTATAGATGTAAAAATATATGATGGCTTTTACATAAATTCTAGATTTTTTATAAATAAACTTTTATTTGGAATTATTGTTCAAAATAAATTCAAATGATTTTCATTCATTAAGGTGTTACTTTAATTACAAACAAACGACCCTTTCCCCTATTAGCCTAGTATTCTTATCTCGATTTTTGTGCCGAACTCCGATCTTGGACTTCTTTATATAGTTTCTTGCTATTTGGACTGCTCCGGACCCATTGGAACTAACTGCTATTTCATTTGGGATCACCTTGAGGAGGGTGGCATTATATACATTCTTTGATTAGTTATATATATATATAAATATTTGAATGATATATATATATATACAAATATGTATTTTGGTATAAAAATATATCTTTATATACATCTATTAGTGTATATACACAAATACGTATTTTGTACAATTACTAAGAGACACTTATATATATATTATATATGTTTTTATTGGTATATACCATGAGTGTAAATGTGTATTATATACGTATCCCTACTAGATGACCCTAGTTGACTAGAGCCATGCCTGGCATAGCCCTGAGGCCAGTGTATTTCTATTGTGTGTTAGTGTAGCATCTGATACAAGTGATATTATTATATGTTTATAGGACTGTCGGATTCTTCAGACGATACTCTGGGACAGGACATTGGAATTGACAGCTAAGGACCCAAGGCGAGTACATTCTCTGATTAGTTTCTAATTTATGATATCTCCTATGTTCACTGTATCTAGTGTAGATATCCATGCTCTTGACACGCTGGTTACACGGATTGGTGTAGACGGATCTCGTCATGAGATGTTATTCCTTATTCATGGTGTAGCTTGTACAAGACTTGTTTCCTTGATATCTTGTGCATATACAGACACTGATTTCCGGGGAGATTTGCTACCTCCCTAGGGAATCTCGTGCCATAGCGTACCATGATTTGATCTACTATACCAGTCGGGGGTTTGGGGAGTATTTTAGTGTAGATATGTGATCATACCCAACTTTCCATGCATTATAGCTCACCCCACATCTCACGTCGGGTGCGGCCTGACCATCTCCATGCTTCATAGCTGTTACGTGTGATTAGCCTGACCTCTTCATGCATCATAGCTAACCAACGGTTAGCCTGACCTTCCATGAATCATAGCTAATCACATGTAACCAGCCTGATCAAGTTCCCAAGCCGATCACATGTTAAAGCTAGTACTCACACACTTAGTCATAGGTTTCTTGCTCATCGACATATTGTTTCTTTTCCTACATTTACTTACAGTATTTCCAGTATTTCTTTCATTATACATTTCTCGTACCTATACATGCATCTGGTATATTTCCATCTAGAACTGCTACATAGTTTATGTCATTTATATAGAACTGCTATTTAGAGATGTACTTTGCTCCTTCCTGACTGGAAAAATATTTTTCCAGACTATGACCTTAGTAGACTGGTTTCTGACACACTTGAGGATTGGAAGTTAATGATTGCAGGTATGATTATTTTGTCGTTAGACTTGTCTTGTATTTCTTGCTTGCCTGATATCTCATCGTGCTTTAGTTTATGTGATTGAGTATTTCTAGCATTATTTTATGATATCCACGTCTCCTTATGGAGTTGGGTATTCACGTGAGTTGATTAGATAGTTACATGACCTAGACAGCGTTCTACCGCCGATGCTACGGCGTAGGCTGGACGTACCGACGTACTCGTGCCCCTAAACCGGGTGCGGGTCGTGACAATAGCAGCACCTGCCCCGTAAACCTCGGGATAGCTCTTATCGTTTACACCTGGGAACATAATCCAGACCAGGTCCTTAGGGGATATAGTAAGGTACAATAAACACTCACACCAAATAAAATACAGTAAGTAAAAATAGATCCTCAGGGCAAGCTATGTGACCAACTAAGTGAAATACAAATGAGAGCATCACTAGTACTCAGGCTGAGACCACTACAGGCTCTGTGTCGGAGAGCCCATAGCAGCAAGTAGTATATCGTAGGGCCAGTAAATGTGCCAATCTCTGGTACAGAGACTAAAGCACCTCCAGCAACATAGTATATATAAATATATATATATAAACATAATTAGCCTGTAGCATGTGTATCTCTCCCCACCCAATGTTATCTCATGTCTCATGTCCACGATAATTTATGTCCATAACACACAAGATCATGACCTTTAGCTAGTAAAATGAGTCATAATAATATCTATATAATATGTAAGTCTCATATCACGAATGTTGTAAACCTATACAGAATTACCATGAATAACTCAAGAAAGATTCTTTCACATGAAATAGTGTCAAGTATCCTACGGTCTGGCGTACTTGGTAAAACAAGCAAGTAAAATAGGATCGTGGAATCAATTCTCTAAGTGACGTAATCTTGTTCAGACGCTAAGCAACGTCTCACGGTCCTAGGTTGAACAGGCACTTCACAAGAATATATATATATATATATATAAAGAAACACAAGAAGATAATATAACATGATCTATTGCGAGTTTGGCAAGGTACACTTGCCTGGGTCTGTAGTATGTAGTTGCAAAGTTGGTCCCGCGTCCACGCCTCCGGAATCCAATTGACCTAAAAAATATATTTTCTACTTTAAGTATCTAATAAAGAATCTTGTAACCGCAACTAAATTATATAATTTATTATAAACCATTAATATCCAAGTCCAACCTTATCCTAACATGTAAATTCTTTACACAATAACTTACACGTTTTACGAGGTATCGGAACCTAGTTTTAAGGTTTATGACTTCCAAAATTTACGATTAAGTTCCTAATCGAAGGACATGAATATAAATCATAATAAATCATGTAATCTTGACTTAAACCTAATTTATATAATTTTTAACCATTAAATTTTAGAATTGGTAAAATAATTATTTTTTAAGATTATGGCTACTTTAAGTTAACTAGTTTTGTCCGAAACTTGTTCGAAGGATTACCAGTCCATGTGTATGGTTTATATTTATAAAAAATATTTTATATCATCCAAGCCTCTATGGTTTTTTGGTGGAGGTTGGGTGGAAGGATGATGAAAGGAGGAGCTTTGGAAGAGAGGGGATAATTTTTTGTGAAGGAGATATTGTTATGAGGGGTAGATGACAAGTGGACTGCTCATATAAGTGAATGAGAGGGGAGGGGTCATCCAAAAAGTGGAGAGAGTTGTTAGGGTTATGATTTTGTGATAAGCGGGTATATATTTGAGCTTTTTGGATCGATTTAAACCTATGAGGATATGTTCCTGGGGCTTGTAGGGGTCGGCCACCAAGGGGACTACTCCTGCACAAAATTATGAAGAGGGGTGGGGTTGTTATGGTTAGGATTTGGTTGGTTAGGATCTTAGGTGGTTAGGTGGTTAGGTAGTTAGGTAGTTAGTTAGTTAGTTAGTTAGGTAGTTTGACAACTATGATGCCACCTATGGTCCTTTCTATAATTAGAACTCTATAAATAGAACTAAATTAATGTATATATATATATATATATATATATATATATATATATATATATATATATATATAAATGGGGGTATTTGTATGAACTACATGCGTTTGGGTTGGGTTTAGGTCAAGTTCTAGTTAAAAGGAAGCAGTTTTACGGTAACCGTGGTTCTAGATCTTTAACAATATTTTTGGAGCATGGGGAGGTCAAACAAGTGTAACATCTATGTCCCAAATATATTAGTCACAATCAAGATTATTAATATAAATTTTGTTGGAAGAAAAAAGATTGTGCATTGCTTAATATATCCAAGCCATGGCAAATGGTCATATATATAAGAGAAGGATTTAGAAATTAATAATTTAATCCATTAAATAAAATAAAATAAATTAAATTAAATTAAAAATACCAAATTAACCCTATTAAAAAAGGAGGGGGCTTATAATCTACCCACCTTAAAAGAATTGTGTTCTCATAATTAAGAAAAACAAAACATAACATGTCAGGAAAGGTTTCCTCCAGAAGAGATAACGCAGTTGTATGACATATTTGTTGAAGCACGACACAAAGGATAAGGGACCTTGAACAAGGGAAAAAATTGAGAGGAAGGATGAGGGTTTTGTTAAAGCAGAACACGTAGGAAAGCAATAAAAACTTTTACCTAGGCAATGAGAGATGAGTAACTCAAAAGTAAATGAGTCTGATTAGAACGAGGATCAACTACAGCTTCTAAAAATTTGGGTATCACTTACATATTACTACTCTAGACTAACAAATTCATGCTAACATAATACTAGGTATAGACTAGGGAATGGAACCTACATGCACATGTTAAAGTATTACTAGGAATATTCGCTAGTATAGCTAGCTATGATAAAATAAAATCTTATCCATATTCGCTACTCCTTCAGTCCGTATCTTCTCTACTATCATTGCAAAAGTCTGACCACGTCCCTGAGCTGGTGTCCTCTGCTACTGTTGTGTCTGCTGAAAGAGCACTGCCTGTGGTGCCAAGGGTTTCTTCTGCGGATATCCTCATGGTGCTTGCGCCTTCGTTGCTGGAATAACTGGCCCTAGTGGCTGCTGAACTAGCCTCGGTGCTGGTAAAGCTAGTCGGTGAACCATCGATGCTCGTCGGTGAACCATCGGTGCTCCTCCTCGATGCTCTATACAATCTCTGGCTGAATGCTTGTCTGAACCGTAAAGCAAACATAATTCCAATCTACATCGGCATTTCTTGGCGAGATGGCCTACCTTGCCACAATAATGATAAGTAGGGAGTCCTGGTGCTGTTGCTGGTACTGTTAGGGCTGGTCAATGAATCATCTGTGCTCCTCTCCGTTGTTCCATAATGTCCCATGTCGAGTGTTGTCCCGATCTGCAAATAAAGCATAGTCCTAACTTGTGTCTGCACTCGCTCGCTTGATGGCCTTGCTTGCCATAATATTGACATATAGCCGTGTCGGTGGGGTTGCTCTGGGAGGCTGGTACATGTAAGATTTTTTTTGTAGCTCCTCCTTGTTGTGCTCGATCTGGTGCTAGTGCATATGGCCACTTCTGGCTGGAGACTCTCTCGTTAACGCAATTCATGCGTCGAGCTACTACAAGTACGTCCTTATAAGAAGTAGGTACAACTGCGCCAATCAACCTTTGTAACTCAAAGATTAGTCCGTCAAAGAATTTCTCTACCTTCTTTTCTTTTCTTGGGATCAGTATAGGGTCAAACCGTTGAATCAAGCATGATGCAAGTCAAGGAATTTATTCGAGTCCGATATAGAGGTCAAAAATGTGTCAACATGTGGATGAGATCCTATAAATTTATTCTTATCCTAATCACAGGCTTGCTCGATCTCTTAGTTGAAACCAAAGCAATACATTCATAGACCTGCATGGGCCACCAAAAAAATTATGTCACGCCCAAGTCCCAAAATACCAAGGGACTAGCCACGTGGCAATGGCCAGCAACACAACTCCAATAGGCAAACCTAATTTAATGGACCCATTAGAGTACACTTAATATGTAATACATATAAAATGGTCTACAAATACCTGTCACAATTTATATATCTAATCCCATCCGTAATAAATAACAAAATCATAAAGAGACAAGTCCAGTCATAATAATATAAAATAATCTGTCCAACTAAAGCAATATAAATAATTTTACGGAGAACAACCCATCATCAAAATGAAAAAAACAACAACTCCAAGTATAATATCCGGAAGTCACTACAAGATCAAATATCTAAGAAAAGTAAGCATAATAAATGAATTATGAGAATATTGTGTGCTCAAGAGAAGTCCTCCGGAACAACCTCATCCCCTACAACCTGTAAGTCTCCAATAGCAGCACCTGCCCCGTAAACCTAGGGATAGCTTTCTTTGTCTACATATAGGAACATAATATGGTTTCAGGTCCTCCGGGGATATAGTAAGGTACAATAAACACTCAAGCCAAATAAAAATAGATCCTCAGGGAAAGCTATGTGACCAGCTAAGTGAAATGAAAATGAGAGCATCACTAGTACTCAGGCTGAGACCACCACAGGCACTATGTCCGGGAGCCCATAGAAGCAAGTAGTATCTCGTAGGGCCAGTAAATATGCTAAGATCTGGTACAAAGACTAAAGCAGCTCCAATAACATAGTATTTTTATATATAAAAACATAATCAACCTATAGAATGTGTCTCTCCCAACCTAATGTAACCCCACGTCTCATGTCCATGATGTCTCATGTCCATAACATGCAAGATCTTGACCTCTAGCTAGTGGAATGAGTCCTAATATATCTATATAATATGCAAATCTTATATCACGAATCCTGTAAGCCTATACAGAATTACCATGAATAACTCAAGAAAGAATATGTCGCATAAAATAGTGTCAAGTGTCCTACGGTCTGACATACTTGGTAAAGAAAGCACATAAAAATATGATCATGGAAATAACTCTCTAAGTAACGTTACACGACTCCGTGTACGACAACGACATCCGAATCGTGTTCGGACGCTAAGCAACGTCTCGCGGTCCTAGGTTGAACAGGCACATCAAAAAAATATATAAATATATAAGAAAAACAAGCAGATAATATAACAGAATCTACTAAAATTTTGGCAAGATACACTTGGCTGGATCTGCAGTATGTAGTTACAAAGTTGGTCCCGCGTCCACTCCTCCGGAATCCAATTGACCTAAATAATATATTTTTTACTTTAAGTATATAATCAAGAATCTTGTAACCATAAATAAATTATATAATTTATTATAAACCATTAATACCCAAGTCCAACCTCAGCCTAATAGGTAAATTCTTGACATAACAACATACACGTTTTACGAGGTATCGAAACCTAGTTTCATGGTTTACGACTTCCAAAATTCACGATTAAGTCCCTAATCGAAGGACATGAACATAAATCATAATAAATATTATAATATTTATTTAAACCTAATTTATATAATTTTTAACCATTAAATTTTAGAATTGACAAAATAATCATATTTCAAGATTAGGGCTACTTTAAGTTGACCAGTTTTGTCCGAAACTTGTTCGGAGCATTGCCAGTCCATGTGTATGGTTTATATTCATAAAAAATTATTTTATATCATATTTTATTCTTTTTTAATCTTAGAAAATAATTACCTTTTATTTCTTCCAAAATAACCCCTATTTATGGGCAAAACTATGCCACAAAATTAGCCGAAACCTAGGCTAGTGACCCTTATTTTTATGGTTCATAATTTTGATGAAAATACCATAAAAATAATTCTAAAATAATTATTTTAAATTAATAAACCACCAATAAATTTATTTTTAATAATTAACAAGAATGCCTCAAAGAACCGTGTCACAAAGCCTAAAACTAGCCCTACTGTTGTCCAATCTATCATCAATCAAACATAAAATTTCTCATAGATTTTTTTGGTGGGAAAAGATGGAAAGGGAGGGTTATAGAAAATTAAACTTATATAAATCTAAGAGAGTTATGCCATGGATATTTGATAAGGGAAGTTTGAATCCTTACCCGAAAGCTTTGAAGGTTTGGATGACGGTGTCTCTCTTGTTCAAGAACGTACCTTCTTGCTTTTGCTTGCCTTGCTTCTTTCTTCTTGATGGATTGACAATAGGTTCTTTATGGTTTTATTATGATGGCAATGGGTTCTTGATGGGTTTGATGGCAATGGTGGAACCTTTATGGTTGTTTAGTGGAGATTGGGTGGAAGGATGATGAAATATGGAGCTTTGAAAGATAGGAGATAATTTTTGCTGAAGAAGATGATGTTGTGAGGGGTAGATAACAAGGGGCCTTCTATTACACGTAAAGGAGAGGGGAAGAGTCGAACAAAAAGGAGAGAGAGTTGTTAGGGTTAGGGTTTTATGATAAGGGGGTATATATATGGGCTTTTTGGATAGATTTAAAACTAGGAGGGGGTGTTCCTAGGGCTTGTAGCAATCGGCCCCCAAAGGGGCTGATTTTGTATGAAATTATGAAGAGGGGTGGGGTTGTTATGGTTAGGATTTGGTTGATTAGGATTTTGGGTGGTTAGGTAGTTAGTTAGTTAGGTAGTTTGCCAACTAGGATGCCACATATGGCACTTTCTATATTAGAACTCTATAAATAGAACCAAATTAATGTATATATATATATATATATATATATATATATATATATATATATATATATATATATATATATATATATATATCACTATCATATTTCAGAATAGGGATATTTCATCTTTTTATTTATTTAATATAATGTGTTAATATTGCATGACATTTATTTATATTTAATTTCTGTGATTTTTAATTGATTATTGTACCTTACTGTTGATTTAATATTTGGAGCACTACACTAGCCATTGTCTTCCAACAAATTTCACACCCTTGTCCTAGTCGTGCCAGTTTTCTATTTTGATCCTTGTGTAACTTATAACTATGTCTTCTTGTGCTTCATTTTAGTCGTACAACATTCGTCGTAAACGATTATTTTTAATTCTATATAAATCCAACTTTACATCTTTGTGCGTTCCAACCAAAATTGGAGACACAATTTTGACCCATTTTTGAGCAACCCAAATTAGGATAATATTCTATTCTAAGTCTTCTTCATTCATGACATTTGTGTCCCACCTAATTTTAACCTCATGTACTTCTAATTAAATTTAGAATACTAATTATATAAATTTTAATTAAAATAATCCATAAATCCCACTTGTGTAATTTTCTAATTATTTGGCACTTTTATGCCAGTGCATTGAGATGTCCACACCCAATTGGACACAATACATGAAGAAACCTATTTTCTTTATGTGAATTTTCTTTATAATTTTTGGAGTGTGTAACACTCAACATCAACCCTCATTCAACCTTAGCCCTCCATTTTGAAATAATGAAAATCCTAGCCTTTGAATTTCTACATGAGAAGCAAAAGCCCTTCTTCCAAGGAGGATGTTGAGTAGGCCCAACTTTCTAGGTCAACCTCAAACCCTCCTTCACATATATATATAAAATTTTCTTACTTTTTCCTCAACCCATCATATCTAAACCTAGTTCCAACCGACATCTCCCTCTCCTTCTTTCCTATTTACCGCCGACCGGAGCAGCCGAGTCCGGCCATTCCCTTTCTGCCAACCCGATCGAGCAGCCCCGTCACTGCCTCCTTTCACCAGCACCTCTCTACTCGCAGACCACCACCCGACCGCCTGAGCCGAGCAGCCCCGTCACCGTCTGAAACCCGACGACTGACCTCCTGTCTACTTTCCCACGACACCGCCTGAACCACCATCTCCCTTTCCTTCAATTGCCTCCTTCCACCGATCATCATCATCATCTATGTCTCCTCCAACCGCAGCCATCCATCCTCTCGTCGATAGCCCGTACCGAGAAACACCCGCTGAACGACAGCAGCCGTACAACTTTACTTGAATGACCCCTTCCCTCGACTAACAGCAGCACCTCGATGACTCGACGACTCGTCGACAGCACACGCCTGAATTCGAGCGCCACCTTGATGTTGAACACCCCTCGTTCACACGCGGACAGGTTTGAATTTTTACTTTTATTTTGTGTACGTATATACGTGTGAATGACGTTAGGATCTAGCGTATTGCTCCATGATAAGTTCATTAGATGTTGATTGCAAGAGACCCTGCAAATAACCCAAACTCATGTGCGTATGCGTACGCGTGTGTGTATAATATTCCAATTGATATGCACATAATATTGGTTGATAAATATATATATATGGATAAATATATATATAAATAAATGCTAATACTAGTTAGGATTATTTATTTATACTATATGCCCTAGTGTTAATTATGGATATCCTGTATTTTACTTTGACCATGTGACCCTGAAAGGTTGTAAGTTGTCTGCCTTATGTACACTGAAGTACTGGCAAGACCTATGTTAGTATTGACTGTCTAGTTGCACATCAATTGAGACATGACACCCATGCAATTAGACGCACACTTGACCCTGTTAGATGACAAGTAGCACCCTAGCGTAGTCTCTGAGTTTAGTGTATTTATGATTGTGTGTATGTTAGTATATTGACTGATCCTGTATCACTATTAAATAATGTTTATAGGACTGTTAGATTATTCAGACAAGACCTCGGAAACAGGATATTGGTATTTTCAGCAGAGGACTACAGGTGAGTATATTCTCTGACAGTTTTTATTATGTTGATCATCTCTATGATCCTAGTTGTATAGCGTACATGATTCTGATACTACGTATACACGAGTTGGCATCATTGAGACCAATCATAAGGAGTCATAATTTAGAATCCATCGTGCTTGCTGGGGACAGAGAGATAAGTAGCTTATGTGATCATACCCAACTCTACATGCATCATAGCTTACCCATACCTCACGTCGGTGCAGCCTGACCATTATATGCCTCATAGCCTATTATATGTGATCAGCCTGACTATTGCTCGCATCATATCTATCCGGATGGTTAGCCTAACCTTACATGAATCATAGCTAATTCTATGTAACAAGCCTGATCAGTCCCAAGCTGATCACATGATATGCTGATGTTTCACACACTTAGCTAGATAGTCTCTACATTTATCTCTAGTTATTGATCTAGCATTTTTATGTTCTAGTTATTGCTCTAGCATTCACTTATATTCCAGTTCATTGTTCTAGCATACACTTGTATTTTTGTTTATTGCTAGTGTACCATTAAAGATAACATTATTCCAGTATTTCTTATTTCCAGTATTTCGTTATTCCAGTATTGTTTATTGCCAGTATTTATATCCATCTTGTATTTCTTTACACTGGATTATAGTTTTTGTCAATATATGTGGAACTGCTGTTAGTGCTTGTACTTTGCTCCAATCCTGACTGGATATTTTTTCCAGAGGATCTTGAGAATTTATGTCCTACACATTATGGACCAGGTATAAATGCAGACTACATACCAGAGAGCTTAGATGAGTCCATTCCTGTAGAGGGGACACTACCTGCAGCTGTATAGACAGCATTTATTTTATGCATTGAGACTTATTTTGAGGTTATTTTAGTTATGTTGAGACTTATATGGAGTTTAATTTGAGACTTGTGGAGACTTATTATGTTGGACAGCTAGACTATAGTTTATCTCTATTTTGAGACATTGTGTTTGACTATGTCCTTCTTTCTTATCTTTTATCATGCCATTTATATTCTTAAAGCTATTATGATTGACTATATATTATGAGATGTTGAGAGATGTTTATTTCATTGTACTCCTTATGGAGTTGATATCATTGACAGGTTGTGAGTTATGTTAGTATATTATTGAGACCTAGACAGCATTCTACCGCCGATGCTGCGGCGTAAGCTGGACGTACCCACGCACTCTTGCCCCTATATCGGGTGCGGATTGTGACACATTTTTAGTGATGGCCCATGCAGGTCTAGCTTCACAAGTTGTGCGATGTCGTGGTAATACGACAACTTAGTTGTACTACTACGAGCCTGCGATAGGAAATAGAATTTAAGATGAGAGTATGCTCAATCACAACTAGAAAATTTTGATCTTACAATGCTATTCTGAATGATTGCTTCCTTTAGAATTTTACTGTCCTTCCTTGATAATATTATATCTATTACCTTAATTGATTCCTTTTGATCTGTCTTCAAGATCCCGTCAAGGACTAGATCTTTGAGACTGGGAGCAGCAGCTTCAGAGAGGTCTGCCACCTCTCGACCTGACGAACAGATATATGGAGTTCCTCCTACATTTCCTATTCATGTGGGAGTATCTGCAGCTGTTGGGATTCCTTCTCCACCTATTCAGAGGATTGCCCCAGCTATGATGATAACATTTTACCTCCACCGACTCCGATTCCCGGAGGTGTGCCCACTGACGGGACACAGATGTTCGTGCTTATCCAAGGCATATTAGAAGCCCAGAGAGTGACACCAGAAGCTTAGCATGTTTAAGCTAAGGCTTAAAGGGTGCAAGCAGAAGCACACCAGGCACAGACATAGCTGATAAGAGAGAGCATGGAGAATGATCATCAGGTGGCTCTCCAGGCTGTGGAGAGAGTAGCACGACAACAGCAGCATCCTGGCCAATAGCACCAGAGGCCAGGTACTATAGTGGACTTCAAGAGGATGATGCCTCGAGAGTTCAAAGGCACCGAGGGGATACTCTATGTTGACGACCGTCTAGAGGATATAGAGGGAACTTGCGTTTGGCGCAGATTCCAGAGATTCTTCAGATCGAGGGTGCTGGTAGTCAGATGTTTGATATCGCGCTAATGTGGTATAGTACAGAGCCGAGACTCACTGACGGAGGACTTACTTTGGAGGACTTCAAGGAGCTCTTCAAGGAGAAGTTCTTTCCTGATATAGCTTTGGGAGCATTGGAAAGTCAGTTCCATGACTTAGTCCAAGAAAGCATGTTAGTCGATGAATACACCATAGAGTTTTGTCGTTTGAGTCGATTCTCGCCATCGTTGATTCGAGATTCAGGAGACATAACCCGTAAATTCAGGAAGGGGTTGACTAGAGAGATCAAGTCTCATACTTTGGGACGTCGTATTGCTACATTTGAGGGTATTCCGTGGATGCCCAAATTGCTGAAGATGACTTGGACCTCAGGCCCAAGAGAGGATTCGACACTTCTGGAAGAACAAGTTGTAACACAGGATCAGCTAAGCACCCACACTTTCAACAACAACAGAGGCCATACCAATAGCAGCATCAGTAGCACTAAGCACCAGTTCGAGGACACATCTAGCAGCAACAGCCACAGAGACAGAATCAGCCTGCTGCCCAGTGTGCGTATTACAGGAAGATAGGACACACCAGAGATATCTGCAAGAAAAGATTGGGTACGTGCTTGTCCTTTGGATCATCAGCACATCATCTTAGGGACTACCCATCTATTCAGATTCGTTAGGGTGGAACAACCACTCAGAGAGGACCAGCCAGAGTACCTGCTGTACCAGGAAGCCAGCAGACGGGACCTCCACTTCCACCACTGTAGCAGAGGTTTGCACAGCACTAGCAGCAGCAGAGAGGAGCACCATAGGGACGCGCATATGCCATGACGATTGAGGGGGGCGAGTCAGCTGGAGACGTGATTTCAGGTTCAGTTTCTCTCGATTCTATTCCAACACTTATATTATTTGATTCTGGCACTTCCCATAGTTTCGTATCTGTATCTTATGCTCTTAAGCATTATTTAGAAATGGAACTGTTAGATAGGACTTGCAAGATCACGACTAGAGGAGGCATTATCCTAGTCCGTAATTATTGCAAGGATCAGAGAGTATCATTGGAAGGCCGAGAGTTAAGCGTGGGTTTTGTCATTATGCCACTTCCGGGATACAATATTATACTCGGAATGGACTGGTTGAGTAGGCATCATACTAATATAGATTATCATAGAGTCAGAGTAATATTTTGACCACCAGGAGAGCCAGAGTTTGAGGTCGCCAGAGGAGCAGCAAAGCAGAGCAGAGCTACTTTTTATAGAGCTAGAAAGGAAGAAGAGGAGTTACCACATCCTCTAATAACGGAGTTTTTGGATGTATTTTTAGCTAGGCTTGCCGCCAGATAGAGATATTAAATTCTCTATAGACTTGGTACCAGGTGTGAAGCCTATTTTACCACACGTCTATAGAGTCAACAACAGCAAGCTGGTAGAACTGAAGAAGCAAGTTGAGGAGCTACAAGACAAAGGTTTCATTAGATCCAGTTCATCATCATGGGGAGCTCCGGTATTGTTCGTACAAAAGAAGGATGGCATGGTATGTATATGTATCGATTATAGAGCTCTGAACAACCTCAATATCAAGAACAAATACCCGCTACCGAGGATAGATAATCTTTTTGATCAATTGAGCAAGCGAAGGTGTTTTCAAAGATAGACTTGAGGTCAGGCTATCACCAAGTCAAGGTGAAGAGAGAAGACATACCAAAGACAGCCTTTCGGACCAGATATAGCCAGTTTCAATTCACGATAATGTTGTTTGGTTTAACCAATGCATCAGTAGTATTCATAAACTTAATGAACAAGGTATTCCACTAGTACCTTGACAAGTTCATAATGGTGTTCATCGACGACATTCTTGTGTATTTAAAGACCCCAGAAGAGCAAGAAGAGCACCTGAGGATGGTCTTGGAGACTCTCAGGAAAGAGGAGCTGTACGGGAAGCTTTTAAAGTATAATTTCTTCCTTGACAAAGTTTAATTTCTTGGACATATGGTAATGGGTGACAGAATTTCAGTTAACCCAAAGAAGATCGAGGCAGTAGAATCATGGGCTACCCCCAGTTCGGTAGCGAAGATCAGGAGCTTTCTCGGACTAGCAGGATACTACAGGAGGTTTGTACAAGACTTCTTTAAGTTGGCAGAGGCGATGACTAGGCTGGCCAAGAAAGATGTGGATTTTGTCTGGACAGAGGAATGTCAGGCAGCATTTGATGAGCTGAAGAAGAGATTGATGACAGCTCCAGTTTTGACGTTGCCATCTAGGACAGGTGGTTTCACTATATACAGTAATGCTTCAGGAAAAGGTTTGGGATACGTTCTTCAGTAGCACGGAAAAGTAATGGCATATGCTTCAAGATAATTACGCCCTTATGAAAAGAACTACCCCACCCACGATTTGGAGTTAGCAGCAGTTATCTTCGCTCTAAAACTGTAGAAACACTATCTGTACGAAGAGCGTATGGAAATCTTTATGGACCACAAGAGCTTGAAGTACATGTTTACACAGAAAGAGCTAAATATGAGGCAGAGAATGTGGTTAGAGTTGATGAAAGACTTCGATATCTCATTACAGTACCACCCAGGAAAGGCCAACATAGTCGCCGATGCCTTGAGCAGGTATCCGATGGCTATGTACTTGACTACAGATAGACATTTATTGACCGATCTTAAGAGCTTAGGAATTAAAGTGCTAGTTCCAGGTATTGAGATTCAGTTGTAGGGATTACAGATATAATTGGAGCTGATAGATAGAATTAGAGCTGCACAGTATGATGATGAGACTCTGAGGAGTATCAGTGCACAAGTTTGGACAAGATTGACAGATGACTTCACTATTGTAGATGGTGGATCTTTATGACATGGCATGCGGATGTGTATGCCAAGTGGAGAGCTGCACGAAGAGGTTTTACAGAAGGTACATCGCTTTCAGTACTCTATGCATTCCGGTTCCAACAAGATGTATCAAGATCTGAGACACGTATAGTGGTATGGTATAAAGCGTAAGGTAGCATGCTTTGTATCCCGATATTTAGTATGCCAGCAGGTAAAAGCAGATCGACAGAGGCTAGGTGGATTGCTTTAACCTTTTCCTATTCTAGAATGGAAGTGGAAGCACGTGACTATGGACTTTGTTTCAGGGATTCCATGTTCTCCAGGAGGAAAGGACGCGATTTGGGTCATCGTAGATAGGTTGACCAAGTCAGCCCACTTCTTACCATTCAAAGTGGGTACATCAACAGAGAGGCTAGCAGAGATATACATGCGGCAGATTGTCATATTACATCGAGTTCCTGTAAGTATCGTCTCAGATCGGGATTCTCGTTTTACTTCCCATTTCTAGAGGAGTCTGTAGGCTAGCTTGGGCACTCAGCTCAAGTTCAGTACCTCGTATCACCCCAAGACCGACAGATAGTCTAAGAGGACTATTCAGACTCTTGAAGATATGCTACGCACTTGCGTTTTGGATCTCGGAGGTTCTTGGGAGGATCATCTATACCTAGTAGAGTTTGCTTACTACAACAGCTACCAGGCCAGTATTGAGATATCACCATTCGTGGCTTTATATGGACGAAGGTTTCGTACACCGTTATCTTGGGATGATGTTGGAGAGAGAGCTTTGTTAGGACCAAAAATGGTCATGGATGCAGTAAAAAAGGTAAAACTCATTAGAGACAGACTGCGAGTGGCGCAGGACAGACAACGACATTGGGCCGATAGCCACCGTAGACCCCTAGAGTTTCAGGTATAGGTTTTGTTATTTTGGTTTGTGATTATTTTTGTTTTAGATTGCGTGTTAAGATTGTTTGTTCTAAGTTGGCAATTTGGTGTTCCTACGGATTTCTTCGACACGGGACACGATTCATTTTGGCAGAGGCGGAAAGCTTAGTCCACGTTACATCGGACCTTTCGATATTCTTGCAAGGGTCGGTGCAGTGGACTATAGACTGGACTTGCCGCCTGCTCTAGATGGAGTGCATGACGTGTTCCACGTGTCATAGCTGAGACGGTACATGGAAGATCCTAGTCACGTACTAGATCTCTCGGAGATCGAGGTTGGACCAACTCTCAGATATCCCAAACAACCCTTAGAGATCTTGGATCTTAGAGAGAAGGTATTGCGGAACCAGACTATTCCCTTTGTTCATGTTGCATGGAAACATCACTCTCCAGGCGAGTCAACTGGGAAAGAGAGGACAAAATTCGCGATGAGTATCCATATCTCTTCGAGACTTGAGGTACAATTCCTTGTTTGATTGCTTGTTCTTGTGCCAGTTTATTTTAATTTAGAGGACAAAATTCTGTTAAGGAGGGTAGACTTGTCACTATCATATTTTAGAATAGGGGTATTTTCATCTTTTTATTTATTTAATATAATGTATTAATATAGCATGATATTTATTTAATTTAATTGCTATGATTTTTAATTGATTGTTGTACCTTATCGCTGCTTCGATATTTGGAACACTACACTAGCCATTGCCTTCCAACAAATTTTACACCCTTGTTCTAGTCGTGCCAGTTTTCTATTTTAATCATTGTGTAACTTATAACTATGCCTTATTGTGCTTAATTTTAGTCGAACAATAATCGTCGCAAATGATTATATTTAATTATATATAAATCTAACTTTACATTTTTATACGTTCCAATCGAAATTGGAGACACAATCTCGACCCATTTTTGTGCAACCCAAATTAGGATAATATTCTATTCTGAGTCTTCTTCATTCATAACATTTATGTCACACCTAATTTTAACCCCATGTACTTCTAATTAAATTTAGAACACCAATTATATAAATTTTAATTAAAATAATCCAAAAATTACACTTGTACAATTTTTTAATTATTGGGCACTTTTATGCCAGTGTATTGAGGTGTCCATACCACATTGGACATAACACATGAACAAAGCCATTTTCCTTCATGTGAATTTTTTTTATAATTTTTGGAGTGTATAACACTCAACATCAACCCTCATTAAACCTCAGCCCTCCATTTTGAAACAATGCAAATCCTAGCCTTTGAATTTCTATATGAGAAGCAAAAGCCTTTTTTCTAAGGAGGATGTTGACCAGGCCCAACTTTCTAGGTCAACCTTAAACCCTCCTTCACACACACACACACACACACACACACACACACACACATATATATATATATATATATATATATATATATAAATTTTCCTTACTTTTTCCTCAACCCATCATACCTAAACCTAGTTCCAGCCGACATCTCCCTCTCTTTCTTCCCTGTTCACCGCCGACCGGAGCAGCCGAGTCCGGCCACCTCTTTCCTGCCAACACGAACGAGCAGCCCCGTTATCGCCTTCCTTCACCAGCACCTCCCTACTCGCAGACCCCCACTCGACCGCATGAGCTGAGTAGCCCCGTGACCGCCAGAAATCCGACGACTGAACCTCCTGCCGACTTCCCCATGATATCGCCTGAACCACCATCTCCCTCTTCTTCCACCGCCTCCTTCCACCGATCATCATCATCATCTATGTCTCCTCCACCCGCGGCCATCCATCCTCTTGTCGACCGTCTGCACTGAGCAACACCCCGTTGAACGACAGCAGCTGCACGACTTTGCCTGAACGACCCATTTCCTTGATGAACAGAAGTACCTAGATGACTCAATGACTCGTCAACAGCACACGCCTGAACTCGAGTGCCACCTCGACGTTGAACACCCCTCGTTCATGCCCGCACAGGTTCAAATTGTTACTTTCATGTTGTGTACGTATATACGTGTGAATGACGTTAGGATCTAGCGTATTGCTCCATGACAAGTTCATTAGATGTTGATTGCAAGAGACCCTACAAATGACCCAAACTCGTGTGCGTATGCGTATGCGTATGTGTATAATATTCTAATTGATATGCACATAATATTGGCTGACAAATATATATATATGGATAAATATATATATATATATATATATATATATGCTAATACTAGTTAGGATTATATATTTATACTGTATGCCCTAGTGTTAATTATGGATATCCCATATTTTACTTTGACCATGTGACCCTGAAAGGTTGTAAGTTGTCTGCCTTATGTACACTGACGTACTGGCAAAACCTATGTTAGTGTTAACTGTCTGATTGCACATCAATTGAGACATGACACACGTGCAGTTAGACGCACACTTGACCCAGTTAGAAAATAAGTAGCACCCTAGCGTAATCTCTGAGTTCAGTGTATTTATGATTGTGTGTATGTTAGTGTATTGATTGATCCTGTATTACTATTAAATAGTGTCTATAGGACTGTTGGATTATTCAGACAAGATCTCGGAAATAGGATATTGGTATTTCCAGCAGAGGACCACAGGCGAGTATATTCTCTGACAGTTTTTATTATGTTGATCATCCCTATGATTCTAGTTATACACGAGTTGGCATCATTGAGATCGATCACGAGGAGTCATGATTTGGAATCCATCGTGCTAGCTAGGGATGAGGAGATATTAGTAGTTTATGTGATCATACACAACTCTATATGCATCAAGCTCACCCACACCTCATGTCGGTGCAGCCTGACCATTACATGTCTTATAGCCTGTTATATATTATTAGCATGGCTATTGCTCGCATCATAGCTATCCGGATGGTTAACCTGACCTTACATGAATCATAGATAATTATATGTAACAAGCATGACCAGTCCCAAGCCGATCATATGATATGCTGATGTTTTACACACTTAGATAGATAGTCTCTATATGTATCTCTAATTATTGATCTAGCATTTCTATATTCTAGTTATTGCTCTAGCATTCACTTATATTCCAGTTCAATGTTGTAAACCCCCTGATTTTTCAAGATTTTTAAAACTGGATTTTTCGGAATTTTCTGGGATTTTCGAGAATTTTGCTAATTAAAAACAAGGTATTTTGGCATTAAATAAAATTAAATATTTTTAATATATATTAAAATATTATGAAAATAATATTTTATGGTGTAAAATGAAAAACTGGACTTAGGGTAATTTTCTGGGAATTTATTGGACCCCGAAAATATTTTTAAATGTCCGAAAACTATTTTTATTAATTAATTTTAAAAAAATTAAAAAAAGTAAACCCAAACGAACCGGACTAAACCGGGTTCAAACCGGCCTGAACCGGCAGAACCCGATTAAGCCAAACCCGACCGGCCGAACCGCCTAGCGGGTCGGGCCGGGTAAGCCCAACCCGCCAACCCGACCCGCTTCTTCCCAGCCTCCCCTACGACTCGGTCCGTCGCTCCGCCCGCTTCCTCCGCCGCTCCCCACGCCACGCCGGCCACGCACCCCCGCCCGCTCCACGCGGCCCTGCACCCCACGACCTCCGCCCCGCTCGGCCCCCTCTCCCCTGCCGGCTGCCTATTTAAGGCCCTAGAACCCCCGCCCCCTCCGGCCACCCCTCGCCGAGCCCTCCCGCAGCGACCTCCACCTCCTCCTCGGTCGTCTCCCTCTCTCCTCCTCTCCACCATCACCTCGCCGTCGATCGACCACCGCCCGAGCTCCACCCTCCTCTCGGCCAGGCCGTGCTCTGCCTCCGGCCCGCCTCCGCCGCTCAGCGCCTGCCGCACGCCGCCGTCCGGCCTCCCCGCCGTGCAGCGCTGCCCCCCAGCTCCCTCCGGCAGGCCTCCCCCGCCTGAGCTCCGACAGTGACTCAAAACCCTAACCCTAGGGTTGGATTCGACTCGGACACGGCCCCCTTCGCGTCGTGTCGAACACGGAACATTTCAGTTTCTCGAGCCCTGTTCAGGTACCCGTTTTTCTCTTCTCGTTTACCCGTTTTCGATTTCGTCAGTTGCATCGTGACCCCTGCGTGACCCTCTCGGTGCCCATGCAACCCGCTCGGTGCATCGCGTCCTGTGGCGATCGCGAACCGCGATCCAAAAATAAGAAAAATAACGCCCTGTTTCACCCGGAACTGAGTACGCCCCACCAAACGGGACGACTTGGTCGCACGCGGTCTTTACCGATACGTGTGCGCCGCTGATACGGACGTGCAAAATTTTGTAGAAGTTTATTTGGATGTACGTGCACACCGGAATCAACGCGTATCCGCGGACACCGTCCCGTATCCGTCCTTTCTGGTTCTCGCTGTAATTTAGTGTATACACGTCGGATCGAGACAAAACTTACACCATCGGACTCGTAGAAATACGATGGTCCTGTGAGCCAAGTTTGGTTCGATTCTGAGAACGTTGACAAAATCGCGTGTCGTGGGCCCCACAGGCTCCACTTGACGGGCGATTTTGAGAACGGCTCATCGAAATCCAATTCTGGAAGTTCCGTTGGGTTCGTATCATCGTTCCTGACTTGTTGACACTAAGTTGGATAGATTTAGAGACCTTTGACCCTGACGCAATTTTCGGTGCAAAGCGGACCACATTTGGACCCCGTTTTGTCCTAAAATGTTATTTTTGCCCTTGTCTCCAAATTGGACTCAAGGACAGGCGTTTCTAGCTATTTGATATTTTTTGAACCTGATGGTAATATTTGTTTCAACATCCGAAGACGTTCCTGAAGATTTTACAGTTGGAGCCAGAACCACAGGCAAGTGTACCTTGCCAACTTTGCAGTCTTGTTACATATTTTTTTTGATTCATTTATATTGTTGTGCATGCTTAATCTAGGAAATGTGTGACGTACTTAGTGTCCGATTATAGTCGGGTGCCAACCCCGTATGCGGTGTTGGGTACGTCATCTAGAGATGGATATTTCGGACCCTTTACTCTCTCGTACTTGTCTTATCAAGTGCATCATAACCCAGGATACTTGATACTATTCATGAGATAGAATCGTCTTGAGATATTCATGGTGATTCTGTATAGGATACAGGTTTATGACATAGATATTATATTCCTAGACATCATATGACTTGCTGCATTAGTATTGATCCTGCGTGTCATGGACATGAGACGTATGATTACATTGGGTGGGGAGAGACACACAGGCTACAGGCTGATTTCATATATATAATCCTTAGTAAACACATAGTAAAACATATAGTAGACCCTGCTACCGGCTCCCCGACACAGAGCTTGTAGTGGTATCAGCCTAAGTTCTAGTGATGCTCTCAACTTGCATTTCACATAGATGGTTATATAGTTTACCCTATTGTTTCAATTATTGCTACACTGCATTTATTTTGGCATGAGCTTTCTTGTACTTTGCTATGTCCCCTGAGGACCTGGATCCGGATTATGTCCCCAAGTATAGCCGAAGAGATCCATCCAGAGATACACCGTACCGGAGAACTTTCAGGAGCTATACCAGAACCTGAGGACGAGATCGTCCCTGAGGACTTCTCCTGAGCATTGGCTGTTTATAGTCGGTTATTTCTATTTCTATTTCCAGTTCCCTTATTTCTTGTCTATTTGCTTTGATGTATCAGACTTGTTCTCGGATTGTTCACCGAGACACTTTTATTAAGATTTATTAGTTTATTCTATTTGTATTATTCTGGCTTTGATCTGTGATTATCTGTTGTGGATGAGATTAGAATAGACTGTGAATTATAATACTTGATCTATTTATTGTTTGACTACAGCTTAAGCATGCCCTGATGGATCCATTAAATTGGATTTGTCCATCGGTGCGTGCTGCTGGCCATTGCCACGTGTCCAGTCCCTCGGTATTTTGGGACTGGGGTGTGACAAATGTTCTAGCATTCACTTGTATTTTTGTTCATTGCTAGTGTACCATTAATGATGGCATTATTCCAGTATTTCTTATTTCCAGTATTTCGTTATTCCAGTATTGTTTATTGCCAGTCTTTATATCCATCTTGTATTTCTTTACACTGTATTATAGTTTTTGTCAATATATGTGGAACTGCTATTAGTGCTTGTACTTTGCTCTAATCCTGACTGGATATTTTTTTCAGAGGATCTTGAGAATTTTTTTCTACACATTATGGACCAGGTATAGATGTAGAATACATACCAAAGAGCTTAGATAAGTATATTCCTGTAGAGGAGACACTACCTGCAGCTGTATAGACAGCATTTATTTCATGCATTGAGACTTATTTTGATGTTATTTTAGTTATGTTGGGACTTATGTAGAGTTTAATTTGAGACTTGTGAAGACTTATTATGTTGGACAGCTAGACTGTGGTTTATCTCTATTTTGAGACATTTTGTTTGACTATGTCCTTCTTTCTTATCTTTTATCGTGCCATTTATATTCTTATAGCTATTGTGATTGAGTTTACATTATGAGATATGGAGAGATTTTTATTTTATTATACTCCTTATGGAGTTGATATCATTGACAGTTTATGACTTATGTTAGTATATTATTGAGACCTAGACAGCTTTCTACCGCCGATGCTGCGGCGTAGGCTGGACATACCCACGCACTCGTACCCCTATATCGGGTGTGAGTCATGACAATATATATATATATATATATATATATATATATATATATATATATATATATATATATATATATAGGGGTATTTGTATGAACTACATGACTACATGTATTTGGGTTGGGTTTGGGTCAAGTTCTAGTCAAAAGGAGACAGTTTTACGGTAACCGTGGTTCTAAATCTTTGATAATATTTTTGGAGCATGGGGGAGGTCAAAAAAATATGACATCCAAGTCCCAAATATATTAGTCACAAGCAAGATTATTTATATAAATTTTGTTTAAAGAAAAAAGGTTGTGCATTGCTTAAAATATCCAAGCCATGGCAAATGGTCATATATATAAAAGAAAATTTTAAAAATTAAAAATTTAATCCATTAACTTAAATAAAATTAAATACAAAATACAAAATAAAAAATTAACCCTATTCAAAAATGAGTGGGCTTACACATGTGTTGGTTGGCTAAACGTCCAAAAGATTATAGTTAACAAAAGATGAGCAATGAATGAAGAAACCCACTCTTGACCCTCAGCAACCATTCTTCTTGTGCATGCCATCAGTGAGGGAGAGATACGCTTGATCCTCAGGTTTTAAATCTAAATCTGGCCATACAAAACCAGTGGGGTCATACCCAAATAGCAAGTACCACAGAAAAGCACAAAATGAAGAAACAAAACAAGTTTTATAGCATGAGATGCTTAAAACAACAATCAATGGCATATGTTCCATCCATGACAAGAGACGACACTCCTTCACCAAACAAGGAAAAAAAGTGCAACATCCCATCAAGATATAATATGTCCCTCGATTATGGTCAAGCTAAAATAACTCTGCTTCGTAATTTCAGTCCATAGGTTATCGTAACACAATAGAGCAACCCAAAAACCGAACAAGGACTTGAGTTAAACTATCATGCCATGATAGTTTAGGTCCCTAATTCTACTTAATATATGGTACAATACACAAGAAGAGATATAATATTAAGTAAACTAACATAGTAATAACAAGTAGCTTCGATCCGTGTCCCATTGTAACACAACAATACAACTCAACAACAAAACAAGGAGATGAGTTTAACTTTTATGCTACAACGGTCCACTTCTCCAACTAAAATATATTGAATGGCCAGACATGTGTTACGACTTGCTATATGATCTCTGAGTTATCTTAGTAATGCAATATATAAGTATCCTATGATCGGGCCATAATCGAGCAGGACTGGTTGAACCCATGAATACAAGCAAAAATATATGATGTACAGTCCTTACAAGGGCCCTAAGCTAATTTAATGATCAGTAGCAGTTCCAGGCTTTTTATAGGAAAGATGCTGGCTAGGCTTATAAATAAGTCAGATACTACACTTCCCTAGTGCGAATGATATACAGTATCCATGATGGCCAGCCTTTACTCCCAGCTAACTTACGGTGGTTCGACATGCACGATCTCGAGATACTGTTCCCTCCCAATGCTTTACAAATTAAGTTGCCTAGTTAACCCTAGGTGATTTAGAATCTCATAATGTGGTCACATGAATATTCCTTCCTAAATATCGTACTTTATGTACGGAAACTCATGATATGAGTCCATATTATCTCTTAAAGTTAAATATGGATTCACCCAAGTGTGATACAACAATCAATACTATCTAGCCATGGATAATGTACAAGCCCCACCAAGATCTTCCCAAGAACTACCAAGGTCTAAAGTACAAGCCCGCAGCGTATCTTCTAATGTTTGTTTTATTCTCTCTGACTGCTCGTCCGTCTGAGGATGGTACACGGTACATAATCTCAACTTAGTACCCAAGCACTCATGTAAGCTTCCCAAAAATAAGATATAAAGCGGGTATCACGGTATGACACTATACTTGCTGGAACTTTATGCTGCCTCACTATATACCGCATATAAATCTCTGCTAACTGCACTGTGGACTGCCCTAATCAAAAAGGAAGAAAGTGTGCCACCTTCGTGAATCGATCAACTATTATCCAAACGGCATCACGTCTAGGAAGGGATCTAGGTAATCTGGTCATAAAGTCCTTTATAATGTGTTTCCACTTTCACTCTGGAATAGACAGGGGTTACAATAATCCTGCTAGTCTCTGCTTCTCTGCCTTCACCTGCTAAAATATAAGACATCATAAAATGAACCGAGCTATCTATTTTTTTATTCTGTTAACCAGAAATATTGCTCAATATCATGGTACATCTTCATGTCTCCTGGATGAATAGAATATTGACAACTGTGTGCCTCGGTCATTACTTTATGTCTGATATCTTCACTTGGCACACAAAGACGACTTTCAAATCAAAGTATTCCATCTTCGTTAATCTTTAATTCCTTCCTAAGGCCTGACTCACATTCTGTCATAAGCTTTTGAATATGAGAATCTTCTGCTTGAGCTGCCTTGATCCTCTCTACCAAGGTTGAATGAATCAGAAGACTGTCCAGTATTTTTGCTCCATGAGGTAACACTACCTTGATGCCCATCTCTCAAAGATCTTCTAATATGTGCTTCTTAGTTATCAAGACAAATACGTTATCTCTCCTACTTAGAGCATCTGCCACCATATTTGCCTTGCCTGAATAATACTGAAGTGCTATATCATAATCACCAACTAATTCTAGCCACCTTTTCGGCCTCATGTTCAGGTCCTACTGGATTAATATGTACTTTAAACTCATTTAATCTGTGAATATCTCTATCCGATCGCCATATAGGTAGTGTTTCCATAGCTTGAGTCCAAATACTACTGCTGCTAACTCTAAATCATGTGTTGGATAATTTTTCTCATGATCCTGAAGCAGCCAAGACGCATAAGCTATCACATTCCCGTGCTTCATCAACACACATGCGAGTCCTTTCCCAGATGCATCACAATAAATTGTGAACCCTCCTGATCCTAGTAGAAGTATAAGGATCGGTGCTGATATCAGTTTCTCTTTTAACTTTTTGAATGCTTCTTGCCACCCTGTCGTCCAAAAAACTTTACCTCCTTGCGGGTTAGACGAGTCATTGGTGCAAAAATTTGTGCAAAGTCTACCACGAACCTTCGATAATATCCTGTTAACCCTAAGAAACTCCGTACATCTGCAACCGTCTTTGGGACTGGCTAATTCTCTACTGCTTTGACCTTTTTGGGGTCCACTGATACTCCTTCTCCTAAGATGATGTGCCCCAAGAATGACATATGACCCAACCAGAATTCATACTTACTGAGCTTGGCATACAACTAATGCTCCCTTAAAACTTGCAACATTCTTCGAAGATGTTCTTTATGCTCTCTTTCACAGTTAAAATAGACAAGAATATCATCTATGAATGCCACTACAAATTGACTAGGTATGGCATGAAGATACGATTCATCAAATTTATCAATATTGTTGGTGCATTAGTCAATCCGAATGGCATAACTAAAAATTTATAATGTCCATATCGAGACTAAAATATTGTCTTCGATATATCTTGCTTCTGGACCCTCACTTGATAATATCATGATCGAAGGTAGATCTTGAAAAATACTTTTGCTTCGCTTAATTGGTCAAACAAGTCATTAATCCTAGGCAATTGATACTTTTTTCATTGTTACTGCATTCAGCTGCCAGTAGTCGATACACAACCATATTGTCCCATCTTTCTTCTTTACTATAAGCACTGATGCTCCCCATGGTGATCCACTAGCCTGAATAAACTTTTTTACCTTCAGTTCTTCCATATGTTGATATAGCTGGTTGAGTTTCATCGGTGACATCTGATAGACTTTGTTGGAAATTGATTCTGCTCCTTGCCTCAATTCTATGTAGAACTCCACCTATCTTACAGGGGGTAATCCAGGAAGATCTTTCAGATATATATCAAAAAATTCTTCAATTATTCTGGGAAGCTGACCTCCAATTCCTGCTACTGCTGCTATGTTATCTTCATGCTGGTCCCTCACTATTCTGTTGAAGATAAACTCTTTCATGCCTGGGATGTTAAATAATACTCTACCCCTACGGTAATCTATCATCGCATAACTATCTCTCAACCAGTCCATGCCTTGAATAACGTCAAAATTATTCATAGGGAACTCGATCAACCTTGCAGGTAATAAATGCCGATACACTACGATTGGACATGCTACACATACTCTATCAACTTTTATGAGACCATTATTAGTGAGTATATTCAGCCTCTCTGGCAATGCCTTAAACTCCAATCCAATATATGTCGTAAATCATGCACAAACAAATGAATGGGATGCTCCCAAATTAAATAATGCTTTGGCAGAAAATGATATAACGAGAATCTTACCTGCCACAACATCACCTGATGCCAAAGCCTCCTCCAGATATAGGGTAGAAGCTTGCCCTTGGCCTCGTTGTGCTCCTTGTTGCTTCCTCCTTTGGATACGTAGTTGTGGCCTTTGCTGTCCATATTGTTGATTCCTCTGTTGTTCGTATTCTTGAGTTTGCGTAGGCAACAGATACTGGGCCAAAGGCATGACTGCCAGTGTTGCTCCCCTGTACTAAGCTGCCCTTGTTGTTGGTAAGGCTAAATGCTGCACTGGCCCTTTAATCCTTTGCATCATCGGACAATTGGCTCAACCCTGGTGCTTTTCTACACAAATACTTGGTATATCCTTCTTTGACATAATACATAAATCCGACTGGGGCTCCCAACCGTTGTCGTTGTTGCCTCGGCTGATATGGCCGAACTGCCGTTGCTATCGATGCCATTTGCCTCCTCGATGTTGTATCATGAATGCGAATGCCAGAAGTTGGTGCTGACGTCCGTTGTGCTAGTCCTCCTCCTTCGCTCTGTGCATGAGACCTTTTCTGGCCTATTTTCCTTGAAACTAACCACTACATTGTCAGCTCATGTCACCTGGATGTGATCAATACTTTATCGAAGATCTGGTAGTTTTGGTCCTCTACCAGTTGCTGAATTTCCAGATGAAGTCCATACTAAAATCTCATCGCCCTCTCTGGTTCTGTTGCCACCATTGTTGGGGCAAACCTGTTAAGTCTGTAGAACTCTACTGTGTAGACATCCACCATCCTCACAGACTGTTTGAGATTTATAAACATCTATTGTAGCTTATATTACGCTACCACTCTAAAATACTTGACCCTGAATCGGGTTCTGAAGTTGTCCCATGAGACAGGTTGTCTTAAACCAACCTCTTCTGCTACCCACCAATCTTTAGCAAAGTCCTGGAGTTACAATCGGACCTGATCAACTTGTTCCTCAGGTGAAACCCTTGTTGCTGTCAGTATTGTCTCAATATTCTGCAGCCAAGCATCTGCAGAAATGGCATCCTTCGTACCATCAAAGTAACTAAGGTTGAGTCGGTAGAACCTCATCGATGCCCCTGAGTCTGTTCTAACACTTCTCTCCAAGGCAATCCGTAATCCTTGATGCAACAAGACATTCTGCTCCTGCTGCTGAAGTTGCTAATATTGTTGAGCTGCCATTATTCCTCGAATAATCTCTAGCAATGCTGGTGTATCAAGTGCTACTTGAACTGCTGGAACGACCGGGGGTACTGGAATTTTTGGTACATGTTGTTCTTCGTGCTCCTCTACGGGTTCTACACCGATCACTTTGGGAACAGGTGATATCTCCCATCGTGGGCTAACGGATCCTTGTCCTGCTGAAACTACTAGTGCTCCATCCCCTGATTCTAGAGAAATACTAAAGAAAATGATAAATCAAGAATAGGACAAGAAAGGATCGAGGAATCAATGGTATAAAAGTTAAGCTGAGTTCGAGAAGGCAGATTTAGGATTTCAAGGAAGAACATGTTTGATTGAGATTTCCTATAATTAGGCCACCCCACAAGTCTAAAAAATAGACGTGTATAGGCCACCACTAAAATCTTGTCATGACCCAGATCCAGGATACTGGAGAGCGGGAGAATGACTCAGCCAACTATACCTTGCGGAATATAGAAGTAACCCACAATGTGTTAAGGTTGTCTAGAGACAGGGAGGTGCATACTACAATCAAGTCTTCTAGGTTCAAAAAAAATTTTATATCTCTGTAAACCCCCTCAATTTATTCTGTAGATAGCTAGAGTGGGCCAGGAAAAATTTTGATAGAAGATATTGAGGTTTAGAGTAGAGGATATTTATCTGGAATTTTAATCCAATTAATTTAAACCATTGGCACACCCTATCTTTGTCTAATTATTCGGAGCCCATTATCAGCCCATAAATTCTGTAAAAATATTGTACTTCCGACTCAACTCGCCAAATTAGGCAATGGACTTTTTTGACTGTTAAAATTAATGTTTGTGTGCTCTAAATTAATTGCGCAACATACCGAAAATCGTAACCCGTATTTAATTCTGTGTCGAACACCTGTGTCATTACCCTCGATTTTGGGGTACCAACTTAACCCGTTGAGCCGGACCAACTAAAGGGTCCAAGACTGACTCTAAGCCTCCACCATTTTTGGCCTTTGCGCCATTTCCGGATTTTGACCACGTGGGCCCCAATTAAATTAAATTCGTGGAAATCTCTATTTAAATCGGGATTTACTAACTTTGTAAATTTCATTTTTATCCTAAATTAATCCCAATGCCCTTCAAATTAGACCCGCGCCTAACGCGCAACACCCCCTTACCATGACAATTTTTAAATATATTTTTCTCCGCAATTTTTGCGTTATTTCTTGTGTCCATGCAAATTCTCGAATTTACGGGGGCTTATTTGCAATTACTAAATTGTTGGCATCATCCCATTGGTCATGATTAATTGAGAGGGTCCCAATATAGGGTCCCAATCTCACCCACCTATTCCTCACATGAAGAAACCTCATCCTATCCATGTAGAATCCTATCCACCCATTTTTTATGGGATGATCACAACCACCCATTCAAACCTACGCACCCCCTATTTAATCCCTCAAACACTCCCCTCTTCCCTAGGCCGGACCTAATCCATAGGAGCTTGGGAAACCCCCCCCCCCTCACTCTCTCTCCTCCCTCTTTTCCCCCATCACCAGCAAATAACTCTCATCTCCTTCTTCTTACTTCTTCTTCTTCTTCTACTTCTCCTTCCATTCTTACTAAGGGCAGATCCGGCCAAACTCTGACCTCTCCGGCCCATTCCCGCGGCTGAGCAGCAGCCCGTCGATGTTCCCACGACTGAGCAGCATCCCGCTCTGGCCCGTTCCTGCGGCTGAGCAGTCCCCGACCGGCTGCAGTCGACCCCCCCCCCCCCCCGCTCTTGTGCGTCCCCGCCGGCGCCGTCTATCCGACCTCGCTGTGAGCATCCCCGCACGGTTGGAGCAGCCACCCCGCACGGTTGTATACTGATGTACATTGTGGATTGAGACATAGAGGTTTACATTGATGAAATATCTAGATAGTGCCCTTTTACATTACAGCTTATACGTATTCGAGTCAGGCCAGAGTCTGGTCGAATGCGTAGCTGGCGTGTCACGTATTCCTGGTCCTACGTATTTTGGGACTGGGGCGTAATATATTTTTGTGGTGGCCCATACAAGTCTGAATTAAATCGTCTTGGTCACCTGACTGTGCCAAGCGAGTCTGCAAATTAGGAATAGATGTTATGATTGTTGAATAGGATCTCAATCCATAATCGATTTTAAAACTCTTTGTATGTGATTATCGCCCTTGGACTTCCACTTTGCATTCGTTCAATCTTCGTCAAATATCGCTATCCTTGTTTCTCGTCCCGTATTGTTCGGGGAGACGAATGCTTGTGACTGATGACTTTCTTTCAGAAGAAGATCGAAGACCAGACGACAGAAGACAGAATTCGTATACCTTTCTATGAGAAGAATGTTACCCTATCAGGATAGATTGAAGGGTTCTTTGGATTCTTGAACTAGTATGAAAGGGTAGCAAGAGAATTGGAGCCAGTAGTACCCTAGTCGTACTTGAGATAGCAGTGATCTTGGGAGTACTGAGAGCTGGAAGGATTATTGATCATAACCTAGAATGATTTATGGGAATGCATAGCCTGATGATGGAAACTAGTGGATGTATATGATAGCAATGCTAGGAACGATGAATATGAGCTAGAGGAGATGAAAACTTTAGGATCTCACTTGAGAGATACTAATCGGATTCCAGGAAATTTTAGTTATGTGCTTGGGTGACATCATTATTATAATTGCACTATGCGACTTGGAGAGATAAATAACGAAAAGAAGAAATTCGAGGAATAGAATTTTAGGGGAAAACTTTGAGGAGAAGATAATTATACATTAGGCGAGAAAAATATTTTCTTTTGAGGATTGATGTTGGAAATAGAACAGGAGAATTTATCTTGAGGTTAAAGTCTAGACTATGACATTATCCTAGACATGGATTGGCTGAGCCCATACCACACAATGCTTGATTGCCGTCGTAGTTGTGTCATCCTTAGACCACCGGATTACCCTGAGGTTGAGTTTCTTCAGAGGGCCTGGGAGTATGGTGCCCATTTACCTTAGAGGTATACAATGCAGGAGGTGAACCAGTGTACCACCATGTTATATCAGAATTGAGGATATTTTTCTAGAGGATCTTCTAGGCTTGCCACCTGATAGAGAGTTGGAGATTGTTAAAGAGTGGGCTCCCAGAGCCGAGCCAATTATTTTTTCGTCTTCAGACTAGCACCGAAAGAGTTGGTTGAGTTGAAGGTCCATATTAGAGGATCACTTGGACAAGAGTTTCAGTTGGGCTAGTGTTTCTCCATGGAGGAAAACCCATCTAAATTGTGCCGAAGAAAGACGGGACAGTACAGTTGAATCAGCTAAGTGGCGCATATGTATTCTCGAAGATCGATCTCAGATCAGGCTATCATCAGATCAAGGTACGGAGAGAAGAAATTCCGAAGACGGCGCTTCGGACGAAGTATGTGCTCTATGAGTTTCTAGTCATGACCGTTTTATTTGATCAACGTGCCGGCAGTATTTATGAGCTTGAGGAACGAGGTTTTCCACCAATACTTGGATAAGTTCGTGGTGGTGTTCATCGACGTCTTGATATATTCTGAGAACCAGGAGAAACACGAAAGACATCTCAAGATTGTGTTGGAGACGCTGAGACAAGAGAGGCTGTACGCCAAACTCAGCAAATATGAGTTTTGCTTGGATAGAGTACCATTTCTGGGACACATAATCACCGGAGATGGACTATCAGTTGATCCGGAGAAGATAGCTGCAGTAGAGACCTGGCCTACCCCTACATCAGTTACGGAGGTTAGGAGTTTCCTCGAACTTGCCGGATATTATCGGAGGTTCGTGGAAAACTTTTCGAGAATAGCTGCGCCTATGACGCGATTGACGCGTAAAGGCGAAGAGTTTATCTGGACCGACGAGTATCAGGCGGCTTTCGATGAGCTGAAGAAGCGTTTGACATCGGCACCGATTTTGACACCACCTTCCGGATCGGGAGGACTTGTAGTATACAGTGATGCGTCAGAGAGCGGATTGGGATGTGTACTGATGCAACACGGCAAGGTAATAGCCTACGCATCGAGATAGTTGAGAGTTCATGAGAAGAACTATCCGACGCACGACTTGGAGCTAGCTGCGGTGATTTTGCACTAAAGCTATGGAGACATTACCTTTATGGAGAGCGTGTTGAGATTTATACAAAACGCAAAAGTTTGAAAGTATGTCAACACGCAGATGGAGCTCAACATAAGATAGAGGCACTGACTGGAGTTGATGACAGATTATGATATCGAGTTGCAGTACCACCCTGGCAAGGCGAAGGTAGTTTACGACTCATCGCCAAATGTTAGAGGATTTTCAAGAACTCAAGATTGAGATTATATTGCCAGGTACGGGTGAACAGATGGCCAGTCTCGAGATTCAGTCCACATTTATTGAGAGGATCAAGACAGCCTTGCCTACAGATACGAGATTTAGACGATTGTGAGAAAGGACAGAGGCAAGCATGCAGACGGGACTCAGGATTCTTGGAGACGGATCATTGAGGTATGGAGATCGCCTATACGTTCCAAGTGACGAGCTACGCCAAGAGTTGATGACCGAGGCGCATAGCTTGACTTATTCAATTCATTCCGGGGGTACGAAGATGTACCAAGACTTGAAACAATTCTGGTAACATGGGATGAAAAGAGATATTGCGAGATTCGTAGCAAGATGCTTGGTATGTCAACGAGTCAAGGCAGAATACCTGAGAACTGCAGGACTATTGCAGCCGCTTTCCATTTTCGAGTGAAAGTGGGGACACATTACCCTGGACTTCGTCACATGATTCTCGCGAAGCCCAAGCGGGAAGGTTACAGTTTGGATTATCGGGGACAGACTCACCGAGTCTGCACATTTATTGCCCTTCAGAGTTGGGCAATCCACAGAGATACTAGCTGACATGTATATGAGGCAGATAGTACGATTACATGGAGTGCCTGTCAGCATCGTATCGGATCGTGATTCCAGATTTATGTCACATTTTTGGCGGAGTATGCAGGAGAGCCTAGGAACTCGTCTCAAGTTCAGCACTGCGTATCATCCACAGACTGATGGACAGTCAGAGCGCACGATACAGATATTAGAGGATATGTTGCGAGCGTACATGATTGATTTTGGAGGATCTTGGGAGGACCATCTACACTTGGTGGAATTCTCCTACAATAAAAGTTACCAGGCCAGCATACAGATGGTACCCTATGAGGCACTGTACGGCAGGAAATGTAGGTCGCCAGTTTGTTGGAGTGACGTGGGAGAGCGTCAGATACTTGGTCCAAAATTGGTGACACAGACAGTAGAGAAGGTCAAACAGATTCAGAGCCACCTGCGCGCAGCACAGGACAGACAGAAACACTGGGCAGATGCGCACCGCAGACCATTGGAGTTCAAGGAGGGTGACCATATATTTTTGAGGATATCGTCTACTCGCGGTACCATCAGATTCGGAGGCAGAGGCAAGCTGAGTCCGAGGTACATCGTACCGTTTGACATTTTGGAACGAGTTGGCGAAGTGGCTTATCGTCTGGCATTACCTCCATCATTAGAGGGAATACATGACGTATTTCACGTATCGCAGCTGAGGAGATATGTCGCAGACCCTAGCCACGTGCTTGATCATTCGGAGATTACAGTCGGGCCCCGCCTGTCTTACGTAGAGCAGCCAGTTGAGATCCTCGACCGCAGTGAGAAGACTCTGAGAGGACAGACGATTCGACTGGTCAGAGTGGCATGAAAGCACCATTCCCCAGGCGAGTCTACATGGGAACGCGAGGATTCTATTCGGCAGCGATTTCCGTACTTATTTGAGGAGCAAGGTACGAATTTACGTACGGCATTAAATTACTAGTTGTTTTAAAATTCTGTTAGATATTATCGTGCTTTACTTTTAATTTCGGGGACAAAATTTTTCTAAGTTGGGAAGAATATAAATCCCCTCAATTTATTCTGTAGATAGCTAGAGTGGGCCAGGAAAAATTTTGATAGAAGATATTGAGGTTTAGAGTAGAGGATATTTATCTGGAATTTTAATCCAATTAATTTAAACCATTGGCACACCCTATCTTTTTCTAATTATTCGGAGCCCATTATCAGCCCATAAATTTTGTACAAATATTGTACTTCCGACTCAACTCGCCAAATTAGGCAATGGACTTTTCTGACTGTTAAAATTAATGTTTGTGTGCTCTAAATTAATTGCACAACATACCGAAAATCGTAACCCGTATTTAATTCTGTGTCGGACACCTGTGTCGTTACCCTCGATTTTGGGGTACCAAATTAACCCGTTGAGCCGGACCAACTAAAGGGTCCAAGACTGACTCCAAGCCCCCACCATTTTTGGCCTTTGCGCCATTTCCGGATTTTGATCCCGCGGGCCCCAATTAAATTAAATTCGCGGAACGCGTTATCTCTATTTAAATCGGGATTTACTAACATTATAAATTTCATTTTTATCCTAAATTATTTCCAATGCCCTTCAAATTAGACCCGCGCCTAACGCGCAACACCCCTTCACCATGACAATTTTTAAATATATTTTTCTCCGCAATTTTTGTGTTATTTCTTGTGTCCATGCAAATTCCTGAATTTACGGGGGCTTATTTGTAATTACTAAATTGTTGGCATCATCCCATTGGTCATGATTAATTGAGAGGGTCCCAATATAGGGTCCCAATCTCACCCACCTATTCCTCACATGAAGAAACCTCATCCTATCCATGTAGAATCCTATCCACCCATTTTTCATGGGATGATCACAACCACCCATTCAAACCTACACACCCCCTATTTAATCCCTCACACACTCCCCTCTTCCCTAGGCCGGCCCTAATCCCTAGGAGCTTGGGAAACCACCCCCCCTCACTCTCTCTCCTCCCTCTTTCTCCCCATCACCAGCAAATAACTCTCATCTCCTTCTTCTTACTTCTTTTTCTTCTTCTACTTCTCCTTCCATTCTTACTAAGGACCGATCCGGCCCAACTCTGACCCCTCCGGCCCATTCCCGCGGCTGAGCAGCAGCCCGCCTGTAACACCCTGTTCCGCTCAAGCGGACTGCCGACTCAATCGGCAATAGTGCAACTGTCCCGACCTGCTTTGCCTCGATCAAGAAGCAAAGGATATCCAGACTTGTCCCTACAGGAATCCGGCTTGGACTTTCAGAGGCTCGCTCAGACGTATCGCTCTACCGAGGCGAATCATCGCTAAGGTGGGTGGCTACGGTGAACTTGTCTTTGCTTAGCCAGCACATATAAAATCTGGAATATTTATGCTAGTCGCTAGGTGATTCACCCCCTGCATGCTAATAAATCCAACGCACCTAGCTAAGGGAATAATCCCAACTTGTATTGCTTGCTAGAACATGGGAAAATGAAATACTGCTTATATTCAGACCCTCGCATGCTAAGCCCCTTAACAGTTTCATCTCTCGGACTACCTTCGGGCCCGAGCAACGTGCCTGCTTATGTACCTAGAAACGCATGCTTGTCTGCTTGAATGTTGCCGTGTTTTCATCCAACTCCGGGAGACTACTTAGTAGTCGTTCCGTGTATGATTGACCCTGCAAGTATCCAGGACCGCTAGGTCACCACGCAGCCCCGAACCAGGGGAGTGCCTCAAGACAAGTTATTGTACAAAGAACAAGATCCAAGTATCCCGTGTACTTGTATACTCGTGTTCCCGTGCACTCGTGTTCTCGTGTTCTCTTGTTCAAAGTGCACGCGTGTTCTCGTGTATCTCGTGATAATTGAATGACCCAAAAAGAAAGTGCATATCGCGGACAACTCAGAAACGAGGTATAGTTCCACGGACGGTCACCGGGGCACTGGGGCCGATCCGATCCGGATGGAACTCTTGTGTGGTCCCTCGTGTTCGGGCGAGTGGTTTGTAGCACCTCGTGTACTTACGTTGCATTCCACTTTCCCGGGACCACATCACGTGTGTAGTCCATCGTGTGCGGACAAGATGGTTTGTAGCGCATCGTGTACTTTGTTGCATTCCATATTGGCCTTGGACTACTTCATGTACAATCCATCGTGTACGGGCGAGATGGTTCGTAGCGCATCGTGTGCTCTCGTTGCGTTCCACTCTCGTCTGGGATTAGTCCTTTATGGCTATGCCAGCGACTCCTGTTCATATAGATAAGTCATCCTCGCTTAGCGGCTATCCGCGTGCGAGTCATTGCATCAAGAACAACTGAGCACACCAAATACTGTCCCGTTCAATGACTCTCATGTTTGCATGTTGCATATGCTTGCCTCCTGAATGTCTATACATGCCTCTGCTCGAATTTATACTGTTTGCCTCAATGTTTGCCTTGGACAGGGAAGGAGATGGTAAGTTGGTAAGTCTCGCCGTGTTTCCTCGAACATCGCACGGCGCACTGCCCGACACGTTAGGCTATTCAATACCTGAATGAAACTGATCCTAAGGCAACTAGAAAGACAACATAATAGTTGTGCACGGAACCTGTATTACGTGTTTGGATTTGTCGAGCGGGCGAGTAGCTTCCCCACCAGTGCATTCAATATACTGATAATCCACCAGTTTGATATGCAGGGTGCGGGAGAACCTCGTGCGGTGCGGACGCCTGCAACGTGCGTGCTAAGGCGTGGACAACACTCCGTAGCAACGGTGCGTCCGGGACTGAAGCACATATGCAAGACATAAGTTGTGAACATCGCCCGACCATCGCCTGTACATTCATTCCACAGTGTAGCCACTTGGCACGCTTTTACTGTTTTAGAGAGAGGCTTGAGCGACTTGTAATCTCGGCTATACGCCGCCTGTAATACATGTTTTATATCAATAAAGAGATTACTTTACTTGTTTCAATGCTTCCGCTATATTTGTCGACTCAGTGAACCTGTTACCGATCGCCTATGCGTTCATGACTCCGCTACACTCGGACAATCTGTGCGACTCTGTGGTTTAGAACTCTTGCCGCCAGCCAATGAACCATGGCCTTGTACGGGCGTGGATCACGCTCGTACGGCATCACGCCCGGATGGGTTAAGCGATCGTTCCGCGGGAGCGCTGGCGAGGGTGATTCCCGCCTAGCGGGAACGGCCGATTTCCTGCGGGAGATCGGGGCGTGACATGTTGGTATCAGAGCCTGGCTTCTACGCCTTTGGACTTCCATTCGATATCTCTGTTTCGAAAGCTCGTTCGTGGGTTATGTGCACGCTCTCTCTCAATGCCTCGATGGGATGTTCCAACAATAAGTCTAAATACTTTCAAAATACGTTTTGAATGATATGCTTGCTTGTCTGGTTGTATGCTGCGAGTGGCCTTTGAGCCAACCTGTGTGAACCACTTGAGAGTATCGCTAGTAGCTTGTCCGATTTTCACTAACCCTAAGTTTGGTTGAATGCATCTATTCGAGGGACGCCTTGAACTAGTGCGCCATCCAAGACTTAAGAAAAAGATAAAACTCGAGTGCTAAGACTTCGCTATCACTGAGCTGGTTGACGTGTTCACGCTAGAGGGTACCTTCGAAAGTGCGCACGATCCAGTCTAAGCGATATGCTGATTTCGAAGCTTGTGCAAGTGAAGATCCAAATGAACAAGTACAAACGACTTGTCTAGGATTGCCTCAACCCTAGATTACTGCTTGTCCTTAGTAAGTCTCGAGGACGAGACTTTTTACTAAGTTGGGTAGGATGTAACACCCTGTTCCGCTCAAGCGGACTGCCGACTCAATCGGCAATAGTGCAACTGTCCCGACCTGCTTTGCCTCGATCAAGAAGCAAAGGATATCCAGACTTGTCCCTACAGGAATCCGGCTTGGACTTTCAGAGGCTCGCTCAGACGTATCGCTCTACCGAGGCGAATCATCGCTAAGGTGGGTGGCTACGGTGAACTTGTCTTTGCTTAGCCAGCACATATAAAATCTGGAATATTTATGCTAGTCGCTAGGTGATTCACCCCCTGCATGCTAATAAATCCAACGCACCTAGCTAAGGGAATAATCCCAACTTGTATTGCTTGCTAGAACATGGAAAAATGAAATACTGCTTATATTCAGACCCTCGCATGCTAAGCCCCTTAACAGTTTTATCTCTCGGACTACCTTCGGGCCCGAGCAACGTGCCTGCTTATGTACCTAGAAACGCATGCTTGTCTGCTTGAATGTTGCCGTGTTTTCATCCAACTTCGGGAGACTACTTAGTAGTCGTTCCGTGTATGATTGACTCTGCAAGTATCCAGGACCGTTAGGTCACCACGCAGCCCCGAACCAGGGGAATGCCTCAAGACAAGTTATTGTACAAAGAACAAGATCCAAGTATCCCGTGTACTTGTATACTCGTGTTCCCGTGCACTCGTGTTCTCGTGTTCTCTTGTTCAAAGTGCACGCGTGTTCTCGTGTTCTCGTGTATCTCGTGATAATTGAATGACCCAAAAAGAAAGTGCATGTCGCGGACAACTCGAAAACGAGGTATAGTTCCACGGACGGTCACCGGGGCACTGGGGCCGATCCGATCCGGATGGAACTCTTGTGTGGTCCCTCGTGTTCGGGCGAGTGGTTTGTAGCACCTCGTGTACTTACGTTGCATTCCACTTTCCCGGGACCACATCATGTGTGTAGTCCATCGTGTGCGGACAAGATAGTTTGTAGCGCATCGTGTACTTTGTTGCATTCCATCTTGGCCTTGGACTACTTCATGTACAATCCATCGTGTACGGGCGAGATGGTTCATAGCGCATCGTGTGCTCTCGTTGCGTTCCACTCTCGTCTGGGATTAGTCCTTTATGGCTATGCCAGCGACTCCTGTTCATATAGATAAGTTATCCTCGCTTAGCGGCTATCCGCGTGCGAGTCATTGCATCAAGAACAACTGAGCACACCAAATACTGTCCCGTTCAATGACTCTCATGTTTGCATGTTGCATATGCTTGCCTCCTGAATGTCTATACATGCCTCTGCTCGAATTTATACTGTTTGCCTCAATGTTTGCCTTGGACAGGGAAGGAGATGGTAAGTTGGTAAGTCTCGCCGTGTTTCCTCGAACATCGCACGGCGCACTGCCCGACACGTTAGGCTATTCAATACCTGCATGAAACTGATCCTAAGGCAACTAGAAAGACAACTTAATAGTTGTGCACGGAACCTGTATTACGTGTTTGGATTTGTCGAGCGGGCGAGTAGCTTCCCCACCAGTGCATTCAATGTACTGATAATCCACCAGTTTGATATGCAGGGTACGGGAGAACCTCGTGCGGTGCGGACGCCTGCAACGTGCGTGCTAAGGCGTGGACAACACTCCGAAGCAACGGTGCGTCCGGGACTGAAGCACATATACAAGACATAAGTTGTGAACATCGCCCGACCATCGCCTATACATTCATTCCACAGTGTAGCCACTTGGCACGCTTTTACTGTTTCAGAGAGAGGCTTGAGCGACTTGTAATCTCGGCTATACGCCGCCTGTAATACATGTTTTATATCAATAAAGAGATTACTTTACTTGTTTCAATGCTTCCGCTATATTTGTCGACTCAGTGAACCTGTTACCGATCGCCTATGCGTTCATGACTCCGCTACACTCGGACAATCTGTGCGACTCTGTGGCTTAGAACTCTTGCCGCCAGCCAATGAACCATGGCCTTGCACGGGCGTGGATCACGCTCGTGCGGCATCACGCCCGGATGGGTTAAGCGATCGTTCCGCGGGAGCGCTGGCGAGGGTGATTCCCGCCTAGCGGGAACGGCCGATTGCCTGCGGGAGATCGGGGCGTGACATGTTGGTATCAGAGCCTGGCTTCTACGCCTTTGGACTTCCATTCGATATCTCTGTTTCGAAAGCTCGTTCGTGGGTTATGTGCACGCTCTCTCTCAATGCCTCGATGGGATGTTCCAACAATAAGTCTAAATACTTTCAAAATACGTTTTGAATGATATGCTTGCTTGTCTGGTTGTATGCTGCGAGTGGCCTTTGAGCCAACCTGTGTGAACCACTTGAGAGTATCGCTAGTAGCTTGTCCGATTTTCACTAACCCTAAGTTTGGTTGAATGCATCTATTCGAGGGACGCCTTGAACTAGTGCGCCATCCAAGACTTAAGAAAAAGATAAAACTCGAGTGCTAAGACTTCGCTATCACTGAGCTGGTTGACGTGTTCACGCTAGAGGGTACCTTCGAAAGTGCGCACGATCCAGTCTAAGCGATATGCTGATTTCGAAGCTTGTGCAAGTAAAGATCCAAATGAACAAGTACAAACGACTTGTCTAGGATTGCCTCAACCCTAGATTACTGCTTGTCCTTAGTAAGTCTCGAGGACGAGACTTTTTACTAAGTTGGGTAGGATGTAACACCCTGTTCCGCTCAAGCGGACTGCCGACTCAATCGGCAATAGTGCAACTGTCCCGACCTGCTTTGCCTCGATCAAGAAGCAAAGGATATCCAGACTTGTCCCTACAGGAATCCGGCTTGGACTTTCAGAGGCTCGCTCAGACGTATCGCTCTACCGAGGCGAATCATCGCTAAGGTGGGTGGCTACGGTGAACTTGTCTTTGCTTAGCCAGCACATATAAAATCTGGAATATTTATGCTAGTCGCTAGGTGATTCACCCCCTGCATGCTAATAAATCCAACGCACCTAGCTAAGGGAATAATCCCAACTTGTATTGCTTGCTAGAACATGGGAAAATGAAATACTGCTTATATTCAGACCCTCGCATGCTAAGCCCCTTAACAGTTTCATCTCTCAGACTACCTTCGGGCCTGGGCAACGTGCCTGCTTATGTACCTAGAAACGCATGCTTGTCTGCTTGAATGTTGCCGTGTTTTCATCCAACTCCGGAAGACTACTTAGTAGTCGTTCCGTGTATGATTGACCCTGCAAGTATCCAGGACCGTTAGGTCACCACGCAGCCCCGAACCAGGGGAGTGCCTCAAGACAAGTTATTGTACAAAGAACAAGATCCAAGTATCCCGTGTACTTGTATACTCGTGTTCCCGTGCACTCGTGTTCTCGTGTTCTCTTGTTCAAAGTGCACGCGTGTTCTCGTGTATCTCGTGATAATTGAATGACCCAAAAAGAAAGTGCATGTCGCAGACAACTCGGAAACGAGGTATAGTTCCACGGACGGTCACCGGGGCACTGGGGCCGATCCGATCCGGATGGAACTCTTGTGTGGTCCCTCGTGTTCGGGCGAGTGGTTTGTAGCACCTCGTGTACTTACGTTGCATTCCACTTTCCCGGGACCACATCACGTGTGTAGTCCATCGTGTGCGGACAAGATGGTTTATAGCGCATCGTGTACTTTGTTGCATTCCATCTTGGCCTTGGACTACTTCATGTACAATCCATCGTGTACGGGCGAGATGGTTCGTAGCGCATCGTGTGCTCTCGTTGCGTTCCACTCTCGTCTGGGATTAGTCCTTTATGGCTATGCCAGCGACTCCTGTTCATATAGATAAGTCATCCTCGCTTAGCGGCTATCCGCGTGCGAGTCATTGCATCAAGAACAACTGAGCACACCAAATACTGTCCCGTTCAATGACTCTCATGTTTGCATGTTGCATATGCTTGCCTCCTGAATGTCTATACATGCCTCTGCTCGAATTTATACTGTTTGCCTCAATGTTTGCCTTGGACAGGGAAGGAGATGGTAAGTTGGTAAGTCTCGCCGTGTTTCCTCGAACATCGCACGGCGCACTGCCCGACACGTTAGGCTATTCAATACCTGCATGAAACTGATCCTAAGGCAACTAGAAAGACAACTTAATAGTTGTGCACGGAACCTGTATTACGTGTTTGGATTTGTCGAGCGGGCGAGTAGCTTCCCCACCAGTGCATTCAATGTACTGATAATCCACCAGTTTGATATGCAGGGTGCGGGAGAACCTCGTGCGGTGCGGACGCCTGCAACGTGCGTGCTAAGGCGTAGACAACACTCCGAAGCAACGGTGCGTCCGGGACTGAAGCACATATACAAGACATAAGTTGTGAACATCGCCCGACCATCGCCTGTACATTCATTCCACAGTGTAGCCACTTGGCACGCTTTTACTGTTTTAGAGAGAGGCTTGAGCGACTTGTAATCTCGGCTATATGCCACCTATAATACATGTTTCATATCAATAAAGAGATTACTTTACTTGTTTTAATGCTTCCGCTATATTTGTCGACTCAGTGAACCTGTTATCGATCGCCTATGTGTTCATGACTCCGCTGCACTCGGACAATCTGTGCGACTCTGTGGCTTAGAACTCTTGCCGCCAGCCAATGAACCATGGCCTTGCACTGGCGTGGATCACGCTCGTGCGGCATCACGCCCGGATGGGTTAAGCGATCGTTCCGCGGGAGCGCTGGCGAGGGTGATTCCCGCCTAGCGGGAACGGCCGATTGCCTGCGGGAGATCGGGGCGTGACACCGCCGACATTCCCACGAATGAGCAGCAGCCCGCTCTGGCTCGTTCCTGTGGCTGAGCAGTCCCCGATCCGCTGTAGTCGACCCCCCCCGCTCTAGTGCGTCCCCGCCGGCGCCGTCGATCCAACCTCGCTGTGAGCGTCCTGCACGGTTGGAGCAGCCACTCCGCCGAGCTCTCGCGTGCGACTCCGGCCATCCGGTCTCCTCCAGACCGGAGCAGCCAGCAACTCGGCCTCTTCGTCCTCTTCGTCGTCCTCTTCTCCGTCCTCCGCAAGCAGCCGGCCAACCTCAAGATCTACTCCCCGCTGCAGCACTCCGGCGCTGTGCGTCTCCACCACCCCGGCAGCACTCCGGCCATCCCCGTGCGTCCGCCACCCCGCTGCAGCCGAGCAGCTCCGGCGCTGCCGATCCCTCCCCGCCGGCGCAGTTCTCCTCCGCCCTGCTGTGTGCGTCCCCGCCGGCGCCGTCAATCCGGCCCATCTAGCCACCCCGCTACGGTTGTGTTGTTTCTCTTCCGGCATCTCCACGGTTATTGCATCATCACCACCACCAATCGGCACCACCCTCCACCGGCCATACCCCGGCATCGACGTCGGCGAGGTCGATTCTCCTCTCCCTCTCTCGTTTAAAATTCCAGATTTATTACATATCATGTTTAAGGGGTTATTGTTTATATATATGGAAATAAGATTGTTAGCTAGGGTTTTTGGTTTATATATGTGGATGTATAGTGTAAGGTGGTAAGGAAATATGAGATTGATATATACAAATATTATTTTGAATGAGGATTATATATATACATATGGACTTATGATAACTAGGGTTGTGTTGCAATGTGGATGATATACATGATTAGTGTGGGTTTATATCGAGCTATGTGTTTAAGGTTTACATTGGTTGAGATAAAATGAGAATTTATGTGAATGTGGAATTTAAATGACTTGAGGATGGGTTTAATGAGGTTGACATGGTTTAATATTTATGTAGTATAGTGAGCATGTACCTTGTATTATAAAGTTGGTTTTGGATATTGAAATTAGTGGAAATGAGGGGAATACAACTAGTGAGAAAATAAATACGATATTGGGCATGTGACGATGATTGAATAGGGTGATCAAAGACTTGGGGATTCGACTTGTAGTATATCGGAGAAATATATTTGTGTTAAGGTGCATTGTGGATTAGGAATGTTTCCTACATGGAGTATTACAATTTAATCAAGATATGGATTCGAGGAATAGTGAGTGTTTGACCTTTAAATAAATAATCGGGGTCTATGGTACATGATGGAAATTATAGATTTAATTATGGAGAATTAAATTGAGGAGAGTGTACAGATGACTAGTTGAATTGCTGTATTGTACCGATAGTCAACTGAGGTCAACCCCCTAGTGTCTTGTCCCTGTGAGTCGTAATAGAGACTGAGTTGAGTGTAGTTGTGTGTCGCATCCCTGTCTGTCGTGGAACAGATTATTGATTCCTGGTTTGTATCTATCTCTAGATACTGCGGGACCTGAGGACTTGGACGTGGTACCGGATCCCCGTCACCAGCAGCCGCACGCAGGCAAGTGTACCTTGCCACCCTGTATTTCAGTCTACAGATATTTATTGTTTCATATGTACATTGTGCACGTAGTTATATTGACGTTCGGTACTTCGCGTCCGGTTCACAACCGGGTGAAGACGTACGTTGTAGCATCCTAGGAAGATTGTTGGATGATTCATAGTATCTCGATATGCGTACCTGAGTTTATCGACACCCCAGGACACACTCATACACTGTGATCGTGCCAGATTCCTGTATCCTGATACTGACATCATGACCAGAGACTGGGACGACCTTAGGGTCGCGTCTGTTGAGTTATCTTCCGTGTGTCGAGACTGTTAGAGGTTCAGGTTCAGCGCATAATCGTTGACCGCTTGGGATGGGGAAGACAGTTACTAGACGTTTGGGCTACTCTGCACGCGCTAATATATGTATATGTAGTGATCTTGTTTCAAAGTGTAGTGATCCTGTTTCATAGTGTAGTGGTAACACCCGTGTGTCTCTGTGCTCGGAGCTACGGTACGACCCTTGTATCTCTGTGTTCGGAGCTGCGATTTTATTTTGGACAGCCCACGCGTCGAACATTGTCTTTAAACTGTGTCACACTAGTTGGTTATGAAAGAGTACCCTGTCGTGCACTTGTACTTTCTGTTTACTTGGCATGCTATATTTCTGTACCTTGTTACGTCCCTCTGAGGACCTGGTTACCTGCCAGTTTTGCAGCATAGACGATTACGGAGCATTTGGAGATACTGATGGAGGGGCATATCTTGCGAGCATAGTACCAGGTACTCACATTATATCTACCGGCATTATGGTTATTTTACATTGATTATTCATCTGCTGTTGTAGCCTAGTTTTGTAGACTCATACTTCTTCTCGAGTCTATTCGAGTTAGTGTGTTATTGGGCGGCCGACCTTAGCACATTTAGCTCTTTCTTGTATACTGATGTACATTATGGATTAAGACATAGAGGTTTACATTGATAAAATATCTAGATAGTGCCCTTTTACATTACAGCTTATACGTATTCGAGTCAGACCAGAGTCTGGTCGAATGCGTAGCTGGCGTGTCACGTATTCCTGGTCCTATGTATTTTGCGACTGGGGCGTGGCAATCTCAATCACTCAAACAAGTAGCAATAACATAAAATATTTTTGAATAAGCAGTAAGGCGTCCCCAATTCCGCATCAGAATATTCTTGAGATCTGGCTAATACAAGTGATATGCAAGATACACAATAAAAAGTATACATGATAGTGAGTCAGATGTAGTATGAATATATTACATATCATATAGAAAACTAGTGTCCAGATTATTCGGCTAACATGTGCCGGTTGGCTAAATGCCCAAAAGATTATTGTTTACAAAAGACGAGCAGTGATTGAAGAAACCCACTCGTGACCCTCAGCAGCCATTCTTCTAATGTGTGCCATCATTGAGGGAACGATATGCTTGATCCTCAGGGGCTGGTTCTAAACCAGTCCAGGCAAAACCAGTGGGGTCAGACCCCAAATAGCAAGTACCAAATGGAAGAACGAAATGGCAAAATAAAACTAGTTCTATAGAATGAGATGCTTAAACCAACAATCAATGATATATGTCCCATCCATGACATGATACGATACCCCTTCACCAAACAAGGACAGGAAGTACCATATCACATCAAGATAGAATACATCCCTTGATTATGGTCAAGATAGAATAACTCTGTGTGGGTAGTTTCAGTCACAGGCTATTGTAACACAATAGTAAACCCAACAAACAAACAAGGACAAGAGTTAAAATACCATGCCACGACTGTCTAAATCCCAAATTTAACTCAATAGAAGGCACAATACACAAGCAGGGATACAATATTAAGTAAACTAACATTGTGATAATAAGTAACTTCGATTCGTGTCCCGTTGTAACACAACAACGCAACTCAACAACCAAACAAGGACATAAGTTAAACATTCATGCTACAATGGTCCACTTCTCTAACTAAAGCAGATTTAATAGCCAAATATGTGTTATGACTTAATATATGATCTTTGATTTATCCCAGTAATGCAATATATAAGTATCCTCATATCGTGCTATAATCGAGCAGGGTTGGCTAAACCAATGATATACAAGGAAGAATATATGATGCACCAGTCCTATTTTAATAATCAGTAGCAGTTCCAGGCTTTCTATAGGAAAGACACTAGATCATCTTATAAATAAGTCAGATATTATACTCCACTAGTACGAATGATATATAGTATCAGTGGTGGCCAGTATTTACTCCCAGCTAACTTAGGGTAGTTCAACATGCATGATCTCGAGATACCGTTCCCTCCCAATGTTGTAAAAATTAACTTTCCTATTTAACCCTAGGCGATTTAGAATCTCATATTGTGGTCACATGAACAGTCCTTCCTAAATTTCATACTTTAAGTATGGGCACTCTTGATACGAATCCATATTGTCTCTTAAAGTTAAATTTGGATTCACTCAAGTGTGATGCAACAATCAATAATATCTATCCACGGCTATAGTCATTGTCCAACTATAAGATCCGTGCAAAAAAAATAATTATATATATCATATAGCAAGTTTATGTGGAATAACGACTCACTATATCAAGTAGAACATTTGGTGCGATCAAGTATATCAGCACAAATACAATAGTCAGGACAGGAACGAGTTCTAGGATCAAGGTTGTGGACAAGTTTTCAAGTAGCAATATATTCAGGATAGGACAAGCAAATAATGGTCACAATAATTTTTCACTTTATTATATCGATATATAAAATTAGAGTAGTGGGAGAACACCTCGAGATCAGATCCACAATACTTAAACCAAACAAAGGCCAAAATTGCAGACCCTCCTTCGAGTTGAACTACGCCCCTTATTCTGTCCAATATATAATAAAGTGATCAAGGGAAAGTAGCCTAATCAGCAAATAAGTAAGTACATATAGGACCATATCTACAGGCTCATGCCAGGTGCTTAGTCATTTAGCACGTGGTCACATCTGGGTCAAATAATTCATTTCTAAGTTAACACATAGCATCACAATCATTTAATCAAACAAAAACCTTAAACCAAACAGGTATTAAAGTGGACGCATGGTAACAGTTGACGCATGAGTCAGTTGGCCGCATGATCAAACGGGCCGCATGAACTAACACACCGCATGAGTTCAAAGCCGCATGAGGTCAAGGCTGCATAAGCAGAGTCAAGTCCACTCTTCGAGAATCGTGTGATATGACAAACAACAAATGCTAGTCAAATCAAGTCAAAAAAGGGATTGATGTGACATATGATAAAAGTGACAGAAGAAAAGACAAAAGTAGAAAAAGTTGTGCTTAGTTGGTCATTAGTTATGCATCCAGAAGAAGAGGGACGCATAACTCCTTGCCGCATGCACACTTGGTAGCATAAAAATTTTTGGGACTTAGAGAAAATTTTATTCATTCAAGTTTCAAGCATTTGGCCAAGGGAGTACAAAAATCCATTCCATGCGTCCAACAAGATGGCCGTATAAAATCCTTTAGGCGAGAAGTACAGGCCACATGCAATCTGCTGGGAGCATGGAGCTTCTTCATCCCATCTAGCAAGTTTGGCCATAGAAAATCTCTGAAGCCCAAACCTTGTTGATGAGCACTTGATTTTGAGTAGTTTAGAACTTTACTTTACTGGATTTGGACTACGAGACAGAAGCAAATGTTGGAGCGGTACTTGCACCAAAGCACGAGGTTGCGCGAGAGGACTTCTCTTGAGTACTCAGTTATCTATTTAGTTTATTCATGATTAGTGTTATTTTATATTTGGACTTCTGGACATATGTATTTGGTGTTATTTCTCTTATTGTGATGGGTTATTCTCCGAGACAATACTTATTTAGATTTGATGATGGACTACTTTACGTTATCTAGTATCATGATTGGTCTATCATATTGTATTGTAATTATTGTATGTGGATGACATTAAAATTATATTGAGATAAATAACGTAGACTTACATTTATACTTATTACAGCTTAAGTACACTCTAACGGGTCCATTAAATTGGGTTTGCCCATTGGAGCTGTGCTGCTGGCCATTGCCACGTGGCTAGTCCCTTGGTATTTTGGGAATGGGCGTGACAAGAATGTATTGACCAGGATAACCCTTTAGATATCTAACAACCTTCAAAGCTGCATCCCAATTATCACGCCAGGGCTCATGCATAAACTACGACAAGATGTGAACAGCGTAAGCCAATTTCGATCGAGTAAATGAAAGATAGATCAGCCACCCCATGATTTGACGATATGCTTTCCCTTCCGACAACAGTGGACTTGTAGAGCGTGCCAGTTGATGATGTTGTTCCATGAAAAATCTTGCAGTTTTTGCCCCCAATAATCCTATCTCAGAGATAATGTCAAGTGTATATTTTTATTGGCACAAAACAATTTCCTCCGCACTTTGAACTACCTCAACTCCAAGAATAAACTTCAAAACCCCAAGGTCCTTCATATGAAAGCATATAAAAATAATTCTTAAAGGCAGTAATAGCAGCAGAATTATTGCTAGAAAGAATCAAATCATCGACATACACAAGAACGTTCATCTGAACATTACCCTTATGAAGAGTAAAAGCGAGTAGTTAGAGTACGATTGGCAAAATTTGTACTCCCGCAAAGAAGACGCCAACTTTGCAAACCAACAACGAGGTGCATGTCTAAGCCCATAAAGATATTTTCTAAGCCGATATACCTTATCAGGGCATGTGGTTCAGAAATTAGGTGGTAGTTTGATATACACTTCTTCGGTAAGATCTCCATGCAGGAAAGTATTGTGAACACCAATCTAATATAGGTTCCACCTCGAATCAACTAACTAGAAAGTGAAATTGATTTACTGCAGCTACAGCTAGAAAAGTATGAACAGTAACCATTTTTGCAACCTGAGCAAAAGTATATGTGTAATCAATCCCTTCAACCTGATGATTGCTGAAAACTACCAAACGGGCTTTAAGCCGCTCAACACTCCTATCAGAATTATACTTTATCTTATATACCCACCAACTCCCAGAGCATGTTTTCCAACCGGAAGCATCTCCATTGTCCATGTATCATTATCCTCCAAAGCCCGTACCTTCTTCTGCATAACTTTACACTAGCATGCATCTTTAATAGCCTCTTTAAAGAAGACCAGTTCTGTACCTGCAGTTACAGCTGCAAAAAAATTCCAATATCCCAGAGAAAATCGATCACAATTCAAAAAATATGCAATAGGATAAGAAGTACCTGAGGAGTGATTGGACGTGGTGGAACATTAGGAGGAATGACTTGGACTCAACTTCCGTATTGTATTTGTTACAAAATTACGAAGCTTCACGGACGAAATTTTGGCACGCATTCCACGCCTCAGTACACCATGACCATCTGGCACCCCCATCTTCGCCTCATCCTCTGCCGGCTTATCCTCCACAGCGGCCTCAGCTGTGCCACCCTAACAATCAGCTTCCCCCACCGTGTCGTTCCCATCCGGGATACGACCGTCACATTCGTATGAGGTAAATCACATCCTGTAGTACTGTCAATCACATGATTAAAACCTAAATCATCATCACCCATGACATGAGGCGCAAGCTCAGGTAAAGTCGTACCACCACGATCATCCTCAACAGAATAGGAAAAATCAATCTCATAAAATTTAACATCTTGAGAGACAAAAAAACACCAATAGCAAGATCATACAATTTTTATCCATTTTGCCATGGGGATATCCCACAAAAATACACTTTCGACTGTGAGTGACAAATTTGTCCATTTTAACTTTTTGGTTGTGGACAAAACATAGACAACTAAAAATACGTAATTTATCATAAGAAGGATAATCACCAACCAAAATTTTATTAGGGGTTTTAAAACCTAGAAGACTTTAAGAGGTTCGATTGGTCAAATAACCGGCCGCCAAAATACATTCTCCAAAAAGAAATTGGCAAATTTCTCGATTTACCACAAGGGAGCCAACTTAAGAAACTAAAACCAATATGCAAAAATTCAATAGCATAAGAAAATATAAATAAGAGCAATATGTAATAAAGCAGTTAGGCAGTTAAACAGTTAAGCAGTTTTAGGAATCAGTAACGAGTACAGTTCAGGATTAGTAGCTGGGTGATCCAAGACCAGACAAGACTAAAAAATATGCAATCACGGCCAACCATGACTTATGGCTTACTACTATTAACTAACTAGGGTTATCACAATCCTGGTTACTAACAAATACAGTTGAAATTTTATACAGCTGTATGCCTTGCAGACTATCCGGGTTATCCAAACGTAAGAGTACATAGAATAGATTAATTAAGTATAGTATTTTCTGGTAAATTGTAACACTTGATGGTGTGTTGTAAGTGTGCCCCTCTCGACGGAGATATCCAAATCCATCAAGTATCGCTGGGATACCGAGATTGCATGTAACCAAGAAATCTCTCTAGATGCTTCTAGATAATTATTCTAGTTATTAACTTAGGCAAGTTATCAAGGATTTTTGACCGTGGTGCATTATAAATCTTCCTTTGACCTGATAAAAGACTAGGCAAGAGCTTGACAAGTATAATCAGGATAGGACAAGCAATCAACCACGGGAATTTATCTATTTAGTGCGAGCATTTCAGTTCTGGAGATTCTAGCATGTCAGGAGTGAGCTACGTCGAGCCACTATCAGGTTTATCAGTACGTGTCAGGTATCTGGAGTCAGGGATCAAGTTCATTCAGTATAAGTTGGGTATCTAGAATTATCAGTTTAACAGTGCCATTACATTATATGTTCTGGGTATTCTATATTCTGGTAAGTGTAGCATCCGGGTTATAAGCAATTTAAAAATAAGATGCATCATGAGAATTTAACTAATTGGGACAAGAACAAGGAGTAAATAATCCATACGAGAATATATAACAAAGAAAAATATTGATACTATAAGATCTAGAAGTGTAGGAGATAAGATGGCCGCAAGCAAGAAACTAGTCGCATGCATCAAAATGGCTGTATGTAGGAAGCTGGCCGCATGGATCATCGCAAGGACCACTCCTCGGGACAAGGGTTGAGTAACAAGGAATAAAATACAAGGAAGGAAGTGACTAAAGTGACTAGCCAATAAAGCGTGTCAGAGAAGTAACCGATGTGACTGGCCAATAAAGCGTGTCAGAGAAGTAATCGATGTGACTGGACAATAAAGCGTGTCAAAAAAGTGACCGATATGACAGGCCAAGAAAGCGTGTTAGAGAAGAAAAGAAAAATTTAGAGAAAATCATGCCATGGCGGTGTTGATTCATGCATTGGAAAAAAGGGATAGATAGCTCGGGCCGTATGGAAAATTTTGGCCGCATGAACAATTTTTGCCGCATGCACCTCTAGGCTGTATGCTCCTCTGGGCCGCATGGAATAAGGAACTTAGAAAAAAATCGTTCAAGTTTCATGCATTTATTCAAGGGGCGAATGTGCAGATTCAGCTATATGTCCAACAAGATGGCCACATGCTGAGTTTGGAACGAGGAATCCAGACCGTAGGCAAAGCAGGCTGCAAGAAGCTCCTTCGTCCCAGAACAGCAAGTTTCAGTCATGGAAAAGCACCAAGTCCTGAAAATGTGATTCTCTCTGAAATCCTTATTTCTAGCTCAAATCCAGAGAAGTAAAGTTCTAAACCACTTAAAATCAGATGCTCTCTCACATAGAATAACTAGTTTGGAAAAATAACAAGTTTTAAGATATCAAAACCAAGAAAATATCAAGAACACATTAAACTAAAAATGTAGATCTAGTCCAACCGAACTATCAAAACCAAAAATACCAAGAAGTAAACATTTATAGGAGTTCATAGAGCACAATATAGACCAATAAAATATAAGAAATCCACAATAATGTAAAAGTATAAGTTCTCCATCATTGGCAAGATATACTTACCTAGAACTACTACTAACTACTACCACTACTACCAAGGGAAAGGGGAGGGGGACCGGTCCAGGGTTGCTCTCTGCTAGGGAGGAGGGGAGAGAAAAGGAGAAGAAAATAAAAAGAGGGGAAAATGAAAGAATAGGGGAGAGAGAGAAAGAGAGGGGTTATATATATCAATGGTGGTTAATATTATACACATATCTAGAAATTATATGAGAGCAGCTAGAGAAATCCATAAAATATACGGGAAGCAATATACAGCAATAGCACACACATACAAGATATGAACATAAAAAATACGTAATAGTGAGACGAGTCATACGGGTACTTATTTTGGATGGTAGATTTATTCAACTCTCAGTAGTCTATGCAGCCTCATCGAACCATCCTTTTTCTTCACAAATAGTACTAGTGTGCCCCATGGAGATACAGTCGGATGGATGTACCTATGATCGAGCAGTTCTTGTAGTTGGACCTTCAGCTCCTTCAGTTAGGCAGGGCCCATTTGATATGGAGCTTTAAATATCGGCCGAGTATCTGGAAATATATCTATAGTGAACTCTATCTCCCGGTCGGGCGGCATGCCGGGCAACTCTTCTGGAAACACATCAGAGAAATTTGCCACTACGAAAGTTACCCTTCGTAGACAGAATCTCGATGAGTGTCCCGAACGGATGCCAAGTACCCTTCGCAGACAGAATGATACGTCGAGCAGATATTGCAGAAATTACCATGCAAGCATTTGATGCTCTCAATACTGGACTGCACGCGTAAAAAATTCTGTCTCGCCAGGTAGACGAAACACAACTTTCTTTTTCGCACAATCAATGGTGGCCGAGCAAGCACCGAGCAAATTCATCCCCAGAATGATATCGTAGTCCCTGATGTCTAGAACTATCGCATCAAGTGACAGTTTTTTCCATCGATGCAAATACAGCTGTTACGACAAACTGAGTTAGCAGGCAAGTCCATGCCCGACGGGGTATAAACGCTAAGCCTTAAGCCTAATGGTGTTTGGAGAAAATTGTGCTCCCTAGCGAAGTTTGTCGATGCAAAACTATGTGTGGCACCAGAACCAAATAATACTCATGAAGAAATATTATTGAATAGTAATATACCTTTCACTACTGTGTCTGAGGCAAACGCATCATCCCGCGTCAATGCATAAAACTGGCCCACGGTCGACGCTCTTGTTATTGCCCAGGCCAATTTGCTAAGGGCGCTAAAGCTAGATTCTGCTGCTGTGGATGGCGCACATTGGGACATTCAGGACAGTCTTTAGCTTGATGGTTTCGTTGACCACATATCAAGCATGCCCTGATCCTTTAACGACAGTCATTGTAAGTGTGCCATTTGTTATTACAGTAGGTACAGTATAGCCCTTGACCATGCCCCGTATTGTAGCCCTAAGAACCGCCATTATTAGGACACTTTTGAGCATTGTATCCTCCTGTGTTACTAGGGCACTTATGATGAGAATGTTGTACAGCGCCGGCAGTAGTTGAAGGGTATTATTGTTTTAGGATGAGGGCATAGTTAAGGACTTTCTTTATCGTCTCGTACTAAGGAGTGAATATGTGTGCATGAATGGAAGGTCACAGGATGCCCTCGAATCGTCTAGCTCAACTCGCCACATCGGGTAGGTAAGAGCTGGAAAACTTTATGAGTCGGTTAAATTCTATGGCGTACTACTTCACTGACTTCTTCCTTATTGCAGACACACGAACCCGTTCTTCTTTTGTCGACGAACGGGTGAAGGTATAAACTCCTTCTCGAATGCACTATAAAATATAGCCCACACGATCTTTAGGTCTTTACCTTCTCCGGGAAGAGATCTTTGATGCACGTCCCACCAATCGTGTACGTTTATTTGGAGTTGGAGTTGAGCACAAGCGACTCTCTTGCCTTCCGGGACTTCAAGCAGCTTAAAATGATCTTTGATTTTAGCTAGTCAATCTAGAGCCACGATGGGGTCCTCGGTCCCATGAAAAGACGTATTACATACCTTCTTGAAGTCGATAAAGTCGAAGGTAGTCACATCCTTCTTCTTTGGTAGTTACTCCACCTGTGCCATAGTCATTGCGGAATGGTTGGAGACAATGGTCTAAAAATCTGTTACAGGGCATCCACCTGCTTCTGTTGGACCGCGAATCAGACTTTTAGATTATTTTCAAATTTGTCCTGCTGAGCCTCATCCCTTTTCTGTTGTGCCTCAAACATGTACATAATCCGCTTAATTGGTCGAAGGAAGGCGCAGGTCGTTGGCTCTCGGATCTTGCCGACGTGCCCGAGGTACTTGCATGCACTTACGCTTCCACTTGCACTTCTCCATGTGTTTGGTCCATTCCTTCAAAAATAAAGAACTTGCATCAGTCTCATAGACTATTATGGACTCACTGTATGGAACGTATCTCATTTTGGCTAAACGATTCCAAGAGTTCAACTGGGAGGGACATGGTCATTTTACGAAAACTTTTCTGACACAAGACCAAAGGATCTGAAGCCGTACTTTGATACCAATATATCACGTCCTGATTTCACAGAATCGTTAACCGTCCCCCAGGCGTGATGTCGTACGAGCGTAAGGCGCGCCCGCACAAGAACTAGAATCATATATATATGTCTCTATACTAATTATCGTGCCCCGGTGACCGTTCGTATGAACTCCTATTGTTTGTGCACAAGTTGTCCAAGACCATAAGATGTCTCTATACTAATTATCATACCAAGCATTTCAAGACATTTGGTTGGAAAATAAATACTTAGGCACAACACGATGGCATAGTCTACATGCTCAAGCGATCACATTACAATTATGTACTACACATTGAACCAGTTATAAATGAATAAGTTCTAGCTACAACTGAAAAGATAAAATAGATATATGCACGATGGATAAGCACGCAATAATAAGATCATACAATAAAGTGGTGTGACAAGCATAAGTGTTCCAAGTTTTACTTCTTTCTATCTTGACTCGATTATTATTAATATGGTATCGCTGATCGGAACGCACATACTAGTTAGATTATTAAGAGTAAAGACTTGGAAGAAGGGATCTAATCGAAAGTAAGTTCACTCACAAGTTGATGATTTAGAGGAGAGAAATGGGAGATCTTCAAGACTCCGCTTGCGCGTCGCCTAAACGATCACCTGCATGCACCAACAGATGATCAATATCTCCTGCCTCGGTCTTCTAGAGATTCGATACGAAATGCGAAGTTCAAAGAATGAAGACAATAAAATCAATCAAAATCGTTCAAGAAAACTCAAGTCATAAAACCAACAAGAAAGCAACCAAGCGACATCGAAAATAGGCAAGAAAACCAGCACAATGGAAAGGCCCCTCCGACTCTGCCGCCGAGTCATTCCTTGAGGCACGATCCTCTGAATGTGGGACTTGATTCCAAAGAAACCCATCCATAACGATGAAGGGATCTTGATTCAATCTGTCTCAATCAAACGATAACAAGTATTTCTTAGCCGCGCTCCCCGAACAGGAGGAACGGGACACTACAATAGGAGTTTGTGATGCAACCTTCGTGCCACATCCAGCCACCACCGTACGTACCTCCACATCCCCTCAACGTCCACCACCAACCGCGTGTCCGCCACCACGTCCACGGCCAGCCCCTCATCCGTCGCCACGCAGCTTATTCCCCCACCAATCCGGAAAGCCATATTTCTTGAAGCAAGTGGCTTCTTCATGTCCATTTCATTTTCAAAAATTATAAAGCAACTCCGATTTATCTCAAGCATCCAAACGAGATGGCCCACGGTTAACAGAAGAAGTTTTAATCACAAGCGCCATAACCTCGTCCCATTCAGAGTTGACTTGTGTAGACATGGGAAATAGTTCCTCCTGTGGCATGGATTTATAAGCACGCGCCAAAGTAGAAAATAGATCTTGTGCTAATAAATTCGAGCGGACATTGCCATAGAGTTCCTGATTGATCCCATAAAGAAACTGATAAAAGTGCTCCTCATCAACCCGTTTCTGCAGCTTCTTTAGGATATCACACGTACATTAACTACACGCCAGAATAGATTTACAAGTCCCTAACTCATCCCAAAGAGTTTACAATTGGCCGAAGTAGTCGACCACGGACATGGATTTCGTTTGGCGACACTCTGCCAACGAATGTGTAATCTGTTGAATTCTAGCGTCATTCCCTACGCTAAATTGGTGTCACGACCCGCACCCGGTGTAAGGGTACAAGTCGGGAACAACGTCCAGCCTACGCCACAGAATCGATGGTAGAACACAGTTTGGATAATCTATCTAACAATATAATGAGCCACCAATAATATCAATATACTCAATCACAGATCTAAGATAAAAATGAGCAAGAATATGATAAAAGTAGAATAGTCACATACAACTCATGAGTCAAATAATAACATCAATGAGACTGAAGAAGTACTAAACAATAAGATAGAGATAAATCATGTACAAGAGAAATCTAAGAAGCTACAAATTTTGGGTCATCTGTCTCAGTCGGGATGAGTCCCTACTGAGCCAGGGTCTCGGACTTTAAGCCCACAACATCCTGAGGCCCATAATAATTAGGGTACCATTCCTCAGTGTCATCTGGAAAAAATATATCCAGTCAGGAAAGGAGCAGAGTACATCTCTAACATCAGTTCTAATCAATAATAAAAACTATGTAACAGTAAATAGGTATGAATATACAAAATGCAACAATAGATACAAAAGATATATAATAAAGAAAATACTGTAAATAAATACGAGAATAAATAATGAAAATGAACAAAAATACTAATGAATAAGTGTGAGAGTACTAGCTTTAACATGTGATCGGCTTGGGAACTTGCAAAAGAGTAAAAGGCCTGGTTAATCATACGTGCGGTGTATGATCAACACTCACAAGGAACAAGACATACACAAGGAGGGTATGATCACATATCTACACAAAAATACTTCCCACCCCCTACAGGTATAGGAGATCCAACCATGGTACGTTATGGCACGGGATTCTCCAGGAAGATAGCGACTCTCCCCGAGAATTAGTATCTGTACATGTATAAGAATAACAATAAAACAAGGTTTGCATAAGATACACCATATACCAAAGAATAATATCTCATGACGAGATCCAGATATACCAATCCGTGTAACCATCGTATCCAAAAATTATGGATATCTACACTATATACAATGAACATAGAGGATATCATAAATAAGAAACTATCAGAGAATGTACTCGTCCGAAGTCCAGTATATAGTCTCACAGATGTCTGATACGGTACCTTGAAGACCTAGATATAGAATATAACATCAATACAAGATTTCGAAATAAAAATAAGATAAACTAGTCAACTTCTAGGTCAAAGAGCCATTTCTAAGTCAAAACAGTCAAACTAGGTCAACTCTAAGTCAAACTGGTCAAACTTGGTCAAACTACCTATTTCTAGGTTGCATGAGTCTATCTCAAATATGTTGGGTTCATAAACTATGAAACTAGGTCAAACAAACTCGATCTAGGATACTAGGATACCTTATCTTAGGATACGCAAACAAAAGATAGAAAATAGTATATATATATACACATCCAAATAATATTAGATATAATAATCCTAATTATAAATACTAAATGTATACCTTGGTTTTGAACCAACTCGATATCGCACTACTAAAACCACATCTTGATACCCAAACCCAATACCTTGAGTATCCTCAATACCTTGGCATTTACCTTGGTATCTCAAGGTAAATGTGAATCTAATATATATAGTAGCTACCCAATCTAATAACTAACATATATAGTTATTAACTAAACTAGGTACCAATAATGAGATAGTTTAATAACTAGTTAACTAATCATAGTAACTAGCTTACCACTAAGAGCTAATCATTAATAATAACAAGTGTATCACTAAAAATTACCTAAATCTAACTATTTCTAACTATTTGATATACTAGTTACCATCTAATATTCATTTAATATAAGAATATATATACCAACTAATCTTACTAATATATATATATATATATATATATATATATATATATATATATATATATATATATATATAACTATTAGCTAACTATTAATTGCTAAATATTAATACTAGCTAATTGTACTTACCTTACTGTTGCTGTAAGCTGCTGTTGCCACTGCTGAAAGCTACGGCTGCTGCTGTTGCAAGTTGTTGCTGCCACCGCTGGTGCTTCTATAAGCTGATGCTGCCGCTGTTGGAAGCTGTTGCTGCTGTTGTTGCAAGCTACTGCGGCTACTGCAACTACTTCTAGCCTTGTTGCCGCTGTTGCTGCTGTTGTTGTAATTTGTTACGGCCACTGCAGTTGCTTCTATAAGCCGCTGCTGCCGCTGCTGAAAGCTGTTGCTACTGCTACTGAAAGCTGCTACGGGAAGCTGCTGCTCTACCGAGCCGCATCCCCCTTCTAATGCACACATACACACACAACAACACATATACATATATACACCAATATATGCCAACTATATATATATGTATACCGTCTCCCAACTATACCAATATATATATATATATATTCATACATATATATATATATATATATATATATATATATATATATATATATATATATATATATACACCTATGTACATTAGATATAGTATAACATTCATATATATACATAGCATCACATACACATATACATATAATATAACATACAAGTTATATACATAACATAACTTATTCAATTAGCTATTATATATAGAGAGAGGCATAACTATATATATATATATATATATATATATATATATATATATATATATATATATATATATATATATATATATATATATATATATATATAAGACATAGGTATATAGATACTTGATACACTAGCATATATAAATACATATGTATACATAATATATATATATATATATATATATATATATATATATATATATATATATATAAATGCCTATGAATACATCTACTACAATTATTAAGAACATTAGAAATTAGATCTAAAAATAAAATACAACAAACACGTGGAGTGCATCGCACCCGAATCACACTAGATCTATGATACGCTTGCGACACGAGTCCATCACACAACCAAACGTACCCCGAAGGACACGAGCAAGTCTAATATATTATTTATGAACAATACGAAGAGTCAAATATATATCTACGTGTTCGTGTCAAAATATGACATGCACAAAGTTCCGTGTCGAAGAAAAAACCCCCAAATCAACACGTATCATCAATTTATTAGGATACGACCTACATGTACCTAATTGTGGATACGACACTAGCCACAAACACACAAACACATGTCAAGTTGATCTATAGGACCAATTGACAAACACAACAAGTGTCAATCTCGAAATTTCCCCAAAATTGACATAAAAAGTACCATAACTTCCTCAATAGGTCTCCTATGAACTCAATTCCAAATCCTATGGGTAGCCTATGCATATGGGTTGATTTTTCATGGTTAATTCTCATATTTAGAACTTAAATGAAGGGAAAAAAACTAAATTATAACTATTAGGAGATAGATTCCCAATGCAACCTCCAAATGTGATAAAATTGGCCTTCAACTTATAGATCATTGCTCCTCTTTTTAGATCCTTGTTTCCCCCTTCTAGATCCTTGCTTTCACCTTCTAGATCCTTGCTCCACTAGCCTCCAATGGTGATTTGGGAAGGAACTGGGATAAAATTTGGTAAGAAATTGATGTGAGAATGAGAAAATTTGGTTGAGGGACATTCTAGATCTAGATATGAAATAAAAATAGCAGAGAGAAACTTCTCCCCTCTTAAAGTAGGTCGGCCCCCCTTGCCCCTTCCTCAAGCTACTATGTAATGTCCATTATACCCCTTGGGGCCTCTCAGAAAAAAATAATTAAGGAGTGAAGGTTCTTGTCTAATGGTTTAATTAAATTAATCATCCTCATAATCAATGGGCTTCCAATTCGGCTCAATTCTAATAATTAATACATGTTGGTCCATGAGTCTAAACTAAAATTGTTAGGTCCACTAACACAAGTCCAAAATAATAAAATAATATCTAACAATAATAAAATAATATAATAAATTATTATTCACATGCACAATATTTAAATTAATTATAAAATAATTAAAATATCATTTCCTAGAAAATATGGTAGTGACAAGTCTACCCTCCTAAAAATATTTTTTTCTCAAAATTCAAAGACTAAAACTACCCCCAGAAAATAACTGAACAAAAAAACAGAATATAACTAGGAAAGAACATATCAGAACATACCTCAAGGCACAAACAAATATGGATAACGCTCTCGCATTTCATCCTCTCTCTCCCAGGTAGACTCCCCCGGAGAGTAATGCCTCCATGTGACGCGTACAAAAAGAATAGTCTGGTTCCTCGACCCCTTCTCTCTTCGATCCAGAATCTCAACTGGCTGCTCTGGATAGTTGAGAGTAGGGCCCACCTCTATTTCTGAGTGATCCAACGCGTGACTAGGTCCGCCATGTACCGTCTCAACTGCGATATATGAAACACATTGTGCACTCCCTCCAATACATGTGGCAAGTCTAGTCTATTAGCAACTGTACCGACCCTCTCTAGAATAGTAAAAGGTCCGATGAATCGTAGAATAAGCTTTCCGCCTCCACCAAAGTGAATCGTGCCTCGTGTCAGAGAAATCCTCAGAAATACTAAACCACCCGCCTAGAACAAAAACCTTAAGAACTTAATCTATAACAACAACCAAAAATAAGCACAAAACTAAAATCTAAAGCTATACCTCAAACTCCAAAGGTCTCCGGTAGCTATCGGCCCAATATCGCTGTATGTCATGCGCCACTCGAAGTCTGTCTCTGATCAAGTTAACCTTCTCCGCTGTATCCACAACTATCTCCAGTCCTAGCAAAACTCTCTCTCCAATATCTTCCCATGACAAGAGAGTACGACATCTCCGACCGAACAGAACTTCAAATGGTGATATCTCTATACTAGCCTGGTAGCCGTTGTTGTAAGCAAACTCTACCAAATAGAGATGGTCCTCCCAAGAACCCCCAAAATCTAGTACACAAGTGCGTAGCATATCCTCGAAAATCTAAATAGTCCTCTCTGACTGTCCATCTGTCTTGGGATGATATGTAGTACTGAACTTGCGCTGAGTGCCCACACTCGCCTGCAAACTCCTCCAGAAATAAGAAGTGAAACGACTATCCCGATCCGAGACTATGCTGACAGAAACTCAATGTATCCTGATGATCTGCCTCATATATATTTCTGCCAGCTTCTCCATAGACAAAACCACCTTAAAAGGTAAAAAGTGGGCCGACTTGGTCAACCTATCAACGATGACCCAAATTGCGTCTTTTCCACCTAGAGATCGTGGAAGTTCGGACACAAAATCTATAGTAATATGCTCCCACTTCCACTTTGGAATAGGTAATGGCTGAAGTAAACCTCCCGGCCTCTGCCTCTCGGCTTTCACATGTTGGCACACTAAGCATCTGGATACAAACTGTGCCTTCCCCTCTTCATGTCATACCACCACACACTCTCTCGCATATCCTGATACATCTTGTTAGCACCTGGATGTATAGAATACTGAGAGCGATGCACTTCCTGCAATATCTCCTCATGCAGCTCCCCACTAGGCACACACAATCTAACTCCATGTCGCAAAGAACCATCCTCAGCAATGGTGAAATTATCCTCCAATTATGCTCTCACCTGAGCTCTGATACTCCTCAGAGATACATCCTCATACTGTGCTGCCTTGATCCTATCTAATAAATCTGAGTGTATCTGCAATCTCCACATATGTATAGCAAAACCAGAAACTATCACCTCAATGCCCAAGCTCTCTAAGTCTTCCAACAAACATCGATCATACGTCAAAAATATAGCTACCGGATACCTACTCAAGGCATCAATAACTACATTGGCTTTCCCAGGATGATACTGCAAAGATATGTCAAAATCCTTTATCAGTTCCAGCCATCGACGCTGCCTCATGTTCAACTCCTTCTGTGTAAAAATATACTTCAAGCTTTTGTGGTCTGTAAAGATCTCCATACGCTCTCTGTATAAATAGTTTTCCCATAACTTCAGGACAAAGATGACTGCTGCCAACTCTAAATCAAGGATAGGATAGTTCTTCTCATGAGGACACGATTGTCTGGATGCATAGGCAATTACTTTCTCATTCTGCTGAAAAATACAACCCAAACCTTTTCTCGATGCATCACTATAAATAGTAAAACCTCCAGAACCTGATGGCAACGTCAAAATAGGAGCAGACGTTAACCTCTTCTTTAATTTCTCAAAAGTAACCTGGCAATCCTCCGTCCAAACAAACTCTACATCCTTCCTGGTGAGTCTGGTCATCGACTCAGCAATCCTCGAAAAATCTTGTATAAACTTCCTGTAGTAGCATGCCAATCCCAAGAAACTCCTGATCTCTACTACCGAACTCGGGGTCTTCCAAGACTCCACTATTGTGATCTTCTTCCGATCCACTGAAATACCATCACCAGTCACAACATGCCCTAAGTACTCCACCTTGTCCAGGAAGAACTCACACTTGGACAACTTCCCATACAGCTTCTCCTTCCTCAGCACATCCAACATAATTCGCAAATGCTCCTCGTTCTCCTCCGGTGTCTTCGAGTATATGAGTATGTCGTTGATGAACACCACCGCAAACTGGTCAAGGTACTGATGGAATACCTTATTTATCAAGTTTATAAATACCACCAGGGCATTAGTCAACCTAAACGGTATCACCATAAACTCATACTGACCATACCAAGTTCTAAAAGTAGTCTTCGGTGTGTCCTCCGACTTCAATTTCACTTGGTGGTAGCCTGATCTCAAGTCTATCTTAGAAAATACCTTGGTACCACTCAACTTATCGAACAAGTCATCAATCCATAGCAAAGGGTACTTATTCTTGATAGTGAGATTATTCAATGCCCTGTAATCAATGCACATACGCGCTGATCCATCCTTCTTTGGTACAAACAATATCGGGGCTCCCCACGGTGAAGAACTCGATCTGATAAACCCCTTATCCTATAATGTGTCCACCTGCTTCTTCAGCTAGACCAGCTCACTGTTGTTTACTCTATAGACATGCTACAAAATTGGTTCTCCATCTGGCACCAAGTCTATAGAGAATTCAATATCTCGATCTGACGACAATCCTGGCAATTCCTCAGGAAACATATCCAAGAACTCTACTATCAACGGATATGGCAACTCCTTGTTTCCTACCATAGCTTCATAAATAATGTCTTCTACCTGCTCTGCAGCTCCTCTAGCAAACTCAAACTCTGGCTCTCCTAACGGACCAAACAAAACTCTACCTCCTCTACAATCTATACTAGCATGGTGCTTACTCAACCAATCCATCCCCTGTACAATATCTTAGCTCGAAAGTGGTATTACAAGTAGACACACACTCAACTCCCGGTCTCCCAGAGTAACTCTCCGATCCTTGCAAGTATTATTAACCCGGATAATATCTCCCCCGGTCATGATCTTGCAAGTCCTAAGCAAAGACTCAGCTACCAAACCATGCCTTGGAGCAAAAAGAACAGATACAAAACTATGGGAAGCACCACTATCAAACAAAGCTAAAGCTAGAATGGAATCAAGAAGAACAGAACCTGCGATGACATCTTCGGTGGGCTTGACCTTCTCGACAGTCATAGCGAATGCTCGTCCCTGACGTGCACCTCCCTGATGATGATGCTGGACATAACGCTGCTGCTAGGTCAGAAGTAATCCCCTCGGCTGTACTACAGGTGGTCTAGCCTATGTCCTCAGAGCTGAAGCTGCTCCCTGAACTGCACGACGAGGATTGGAAGGATACTCCCTCAGCTAATGTCCTTCGGTACCACAATACAAACAAACTTCCAACCTCTTCCTGCAAACTTCTCAGATATGGCCGAGCTTCTTGCAAAAGTGGCAGGAAGCTTGCTGTAACTGTCTCTGCTGCTATGGTACCTGGTAAAATGGTACCCTAGCTGGAGTCTAGTGTTGCTGCAGCTGCTGGAAAGGCCTGGACTGGAAATGAGGATGCTTGGCAGATACTGCACTGTTGTTGGCCCCCAGAAAAGAATCACGATCTCTTTTGGACTTTAAACCCAACTCCCGCTCAACCTTGCGTGCATCCGCAAGTATCTCCGAGTATGTCTCATAAAAAGACGGAATGAGGATCTTTACTTCCCAGTTTAGACCCTCACAGAAATGAATAGCTCAAACCTTCGGCTCTCTCACCAAATACTCTGGAAATTGTCTCAGCCTGCCGAACTCTGCAGCGTACTCCTCCACAGACATTCTCCCCTGAATGAGGCTCTCAAACTGCCGCCCCAAGTCCAGCCTGTCTGCCCGAGCAAAGAACTTCTTCTTGAAGATGTCCTTGAACACCTTCTAAGACTGTCCTGCATCAACCAGAATTGACTCATTCCTGAACCAAGTGTGGGTGACGTTGAATAGTTGAAGTCCTACTACCTCAACCTTCAGATCCTTAGAAAGATAGGACACCCTCATAAGACGCTCAATATCCTCGAGCCAATCATCAGCGTAGACGATGCCCTCCGTCCTCTTGAAGACCCTAGGCTCCAGGTTCTTGAAGTCCTGAATGTTGCATGGCCGAAGATGAGCAACCTGAGGAGCAACCTGCTACTGGACTAAAACTTCTCTCTCTACTACGGCACGAGCAAGCTGATAAGCATTCTCGATGCCATGCCGCAAGACGTGGTCTGCCTCTGATGTGCCTCAGACTAAGCCCTCTGCACCTCCAATATCTCATAAAATAGTGAGAACATTTATGTGGCATCTGCTGGCACAGAAGGTGGAGATGGAAGTCCCTCAGATACAGCTGGCACAATCCTCTGAGTAGGAGGTGGACCTCCGAAAGCAACTGGCACTCCAATCACCGGAGAAGTGACTGGTGCAGGCCCTCGGGACGTCGCAGACCTCTCATAAGCTGCTCTCCCCTGCTGCAATCTAGTCTTAGGCGGCATCCTGAGACAAAGCAAAAGAAAGAATCAATATGGCACATGATGTAAGACACTCAAGGAATGACAGATTAAAAGATCAAATATCGATAGCAAGGAAGAATAGTTGAATGAATTAAAAGAATTTTTCTTAGATGTAATTGAGTATTCTCAGCCTATAGCCTATATCCTATATCCTGAAACAGGCTCGTAATAGCACTCAATTCAGAGCACCACTACGAATTGCACTAATTGTGACCTCAAAGACCTGTATGGGCCACCAGTAAAAATTTATCATGACCCGCACCCGGTGAAATGGTACTAGTCGGAAACAACGCCCAGCCTACGCCGCAGAATCGGCGGTAGAACGCTATCACACCCAGTCCTAAAATACCAAAAGACTAGACACGTGGCAATGGCCAGAAGCACACTCCAATGGGCAAACCCAATTTGATGAACCCATTAGGGTGTACTTAAGCTGTAAAATAATAATATAATGGTCTACGATACAAGTCACAGTCTAATTTTAATCTCATCCACAGAAGATAAACACAATCAATATCAGAATAATCAAGATGAAATAATAATCAACAAGTCTCAATAAATGTTTTCGGGAACAACCCGATAATGAGTTTAATACAATAGTCCCACGAGACAGGAAATAGAGTATCAAGAACAGAAATGACTGAGTAATAAAATTCTCAGGAGAAGTCTTCTGGCATCACCTCGTCCTCTGGTACTCGTACTGCTCCAATGTCTGCTCATGTCCCATATATCTCGGGGTAGATCTCCTCTGCTATACTTGGGGACATAATCCGGATCCAGGTCCTCAGGGGACATAGCAAGGTACAAAAATAGCTCAAGCCAAATAAATGCAGTATAAAAATAAATGAAACAATAGGGTAAACTATGTAACCAGCTAAGTGATTTGCAAATGAGAGCATTAATCATACTCAGGCTGAAACTACTATAGGCTCTGTGTCGGGGAAACCCATAGCAGCATTTATCTCGAAGGGCCAAAACTTATGCCAAAGCTCTATTCAAAATCTAACGCACCTCCAGAAAACTATATATATATAATATAATCAGCCTTTGATATGGTAATACTCTCCCCACCTAATGTAATCTCACGTCTCATATCCATAACGCGCAAGATCATGACCTCTAACTAATGCAGCGAGTCATAATGATAGCTATGCATATAAAAAATCTATGTCACGAATCTTGTAACCTATACAGAATCACCATGAATGACTCAGGAATATTCTGTCTCATGAATAGTATCACGTGTCCTATGGTATGACGTACTTGATATAGCAAGCACAAAAATATATAGGATCACGGTATCAACTCTCTAAATAACGTTACCCAACTCCGCGTACGGCATTGACACCCGAATCTTATTCGGACGCTAAATAATATTACACAGTCCTAGGTTGAACAGATACATCATATAAATAAATAAAGAGAATAATATAAAGCAAGTACTACAAGATTGGCAAGGTACACTTGTCTGGGATTTGGATTCCAACAATTGCTCCTGTCACAGCAAGATCTTCAGGTAATCCTCCGGATGCTGAAATAATCATGACCATCATGCTCAGAAGATATGAAATAGCTAGAATTACCTATCCATAAGTCCAATTTTGACACAGGGGCAAACTTGACAGTTTCTGGTCAAAGCGGGGTCCACATGTGGCCCACTTCACACCAAAAAATATGCCAGAGATAAAGTTCTCCAAATTCGTCAAATTTAGTATCTACAAGTCCAGAATGACGATATAAACCAACAGAATATCCAGAACTGGATTTTGATGAGCCAATCACAAAATTGCCCGCTAAATGGAGCCATGGGGCCCACGATACGGGGTTTCGTCAACGTTCTAAGAATTGAACCAAACTTGGGTCACAGGACCAGGAAAATGCTATGAATCCGATAGCATCGAAACGACGAGCACACACAAAGTTACAATGAGTTTCAGAACAGGTCCGATACGGGACGATTTCGACGGATACGCGTTAATTTTGGTGTGCACGCACATCCAAATCAACTTTCGTAAAATCCTATACGTCCGTATTGACGATACGCTCCTTTTGGTGCAATTCTCACATGACCAAGTCATCTCATTCAGCAGGACGCGCCCAGTTCAGGAAAATTTGGGTTTTTAAATACCCAAGCTTTTGGTCAATTTCACCCGCGAATAAATTATAATCAACAGCATATAAAATTAAACTAACTACAGGGTTTGAAACTTGGTTATATTATCTAATTTATTGTTCAAGTGAATTTTATAATTATTTGACAGGTTGGGATTTAAACGGCCATGAACTTGTGAGTTCAGGACAAATTCTAAAGTCCAAAATTGGGAATATTTTTCTGTTTTTGTATCGCAGTTTGCGATCGACACAGGACACGATACCCCAGTCTAATTGTACGGGGTTCGAGGGGGTCACGCAGCGAACTTGTTGCAACAGACCATTCAAAAAATAACTTAACGAGGAGAGAGAAATGCTCACCGGAACGAGGAGTCAGAATCGACTGTTCAACGAGTACACGGGGCAGCACGGCGATGTTCGGCCGGTCGGAGGCGGCGCTGTGCTCATCGACGTGTTGCTGCTAGGTCGTCAGTCATCACTGGAGGTCGGGATCACCACGGAGGGTCGTTGCCGGAGTGGTCAAGGTCACGGCGGATGGTGGTGGTGATTGCCGTAGGTTCGTCGGGGTTTCATAGGGAGGGCTCGACGGTCGTTAGGGAGGTGGAGCGTAAGCGGGGAGGCGAGCAGACAGCGACGGTGGGTCGGAGATGAAGGGGTAGGGGCGGCGGTTGAAGTTGCGACGGCGGCGGTTGGGGGAGACGAAGGGTCGTAGGCGAGGAAAACGGTCGGGGCGATCGGGGTTTAGGTTTCGGCTACTGTAGCAGTGAGAGGCGGGTCGGGTTCGGGTCAGGTTTTGGGTTCGGGTCCAGATCCGACCAGATCCAATAGGGTTGGTTTCAGTTAGGGTTCGGTTCATTTTAATTAGGGTGGGTTCGGTTCGGTTCAGGTTAGTTTAGTCTGGTTTAATTAAAACATTATTTTTAGCTGTTTAAAAATAGTTTTTGGGCCCAATAAATTTTACAAAAATTACACTATTACTAATTATTTATTTTACACTCAAAAATATTATTTTCATAATATTTTAAAATTTTAATAATCATAAAATTATTTAATTCCAAAGAAATATTTATTTTAATTATTTAAAAATTACAAAAAATTCCTAAAAATTTATTTTTAATTTCTGAAAATTCTGGGTATTTACAAATATTGTTTGGATAATCTATCTAATAATATAATGAGCCACCAACAATATCAATATACTCAATCACAGATCTAAGATAAAAATGAGCACGAATATAATAAAGAATAGAATAGTCACATACAACTCATGAGTCAAATAATAACATCAATGAGTCAGAAGAAATACTAAACAATAAGCTGGAGACAAATCCAGTACAAGAAAAATCTAAGAAGCTACAACTCCCGGGTCATCTGTTTCAGTCGGGATGAGTCCCTCCTGAGCCAAGGTTTCTGACTCTAAGCCCACAACATCTCGAGACCCGTAATGAGTAGGATACCACTCCTCAGTGTCATTTGAAAAAAATATATCCAGTCAGAAAAGGATGAGAGTACATCTCTAACAACAGTTCTACTTAATGATAAAAACTATGTAACAGTAAATAGGTGTGAATATACAAAATGAAATAATAGATACAAGATATATACAATAAAGAAAATACTGTAAATAAATACAAAAATGAACAATATTACAATGAACAAGAATACTAATGACTAAGTGTGTGAGTACTAGCTTTAGCATGTGATCGGCTTGGGAACTTGCACAAGAGTAAAAGGCCTGGTTAATCATACGTGGTGTATGATCAACACTCACAAGGAATAAGACATGCACAAGGAGGGTATGATGGATATCTACACCATATACCAAGGAATAATATCTCATGACTAGATCCGGATATACCAATCCGTGTAACCATCATGTCAAGAAATTATGGATATCTACACTAGATACAATGAACATAGAGGATATCATAAATAAGAAACTATCAGAGAATGTACTCATCCGAAGTCCAGTAAATAGTCTCACAGATGTCTGATACGGTGCCTCGAAGACCTAGATATAGAATATAACATCAATACAAGATTTTGGAATAAAAATAAGTTAAACTAGTCAACTTCTAGGTCAAAGAGCTATTTTTAAGTCAAAATAGTCAAACTAGGTAAACTCTAAGTCAAATTAGTCAAACTTGGTCAAACTACCTATTTCTAGGTTGCATGAGTCTATCTCAAAGATGTTGGATTCATAAACTATGAAACTAGTTCAAACAAACTAGATATAGGATACTAAGATACCATATCTTAGGATATGCAAACAAAAGATAGAAAATAATATATATACTAATTACAAATACTAAATGGATAGCTTGGTTTTGAACCAACTCGATATCGTACTACTAAAACCCCATCTTGATACTCAAACCCAATACCTTGAGTATCCTCAATACATTGGCATTTACCTTGGTATCTTAAGGTAAATGTGAATCTAATAGATATAGTAGCTACCCAATCTAATAACTAACATATATAGTTACTAACTAAACTAGGTACTAATAGTGAGATAATTCAATAACTAGTTAACTAATCATAGTAACTAGCTTACTACTAAGAGCAAATCATTAATAATAATAAGTGTATCACTAACCATTACCCAAATCTAACTATTTCTAACTGTTAGATATACTAGTTACCATCTAATATACATTCAATACAAGAATAAATATACTACATATACCAACTAATCTTACTAATATATATATATATATATATATATATATATATATATATATATATATATATATATATATATATATATATATATATATATATATACATATCTCTAACTATTAGCTAACTATTAATTGCTAAACATTAATACAAGCTAACTGTACTTACCTTTCCATTACTGTAAGCTGTTGCTGCCACTGCTCGAAGCTACGGCTGCTGCTGTTGCAAGCGGCTGCTGCCACCGCTAGTGCTTCTATAAGCCGCTGCTGCCGCTGCTGAAAGCTGCTGCTGTTGCAAGCTACTGCGGCTACTGCAGCTGCTTCTATAAGCTATTGTTGCCGCTGCTGAAAGCTGCTGCTGCTGCTGAAAGTTGCTGCGGGAAGTTGCAGCTCTACCGAGCCTCATCCCCCTTCTAATGCACACACACACAAAACAACACATATACATATATACACCAATATATATCAACTATATATATGTTTATATATATATATATATATATATATATATATATATATATATATATATATATATATATATATATATATATACACACACACTTTAGATATAGTATACCATTCATATATATACATAGCATCACATACACGCATACATATAATATAACATACAAGTTTTATATAACATAACTTATTCAATTAGCTATTATATATATATATATATATATATATATATATATATATATATATATATATATATATATATATATATATATATATATATATATATATATATATATATTGTTATGTATACATATGTATTTATATGTGCTAGTGTATCACATACACGCATACATATAATATAACATACACTAGCACATATAAATACATATGTATACATAACAATATATATATATATATATATATATATATATATATATATATATATATATATATATATATATATATATATATATATGCATATGAATACATCTACTACAATAGCTAAGAACAATAGAAATTAGATCTAGAAATGAAATACAACAAACACATGGAGTGCATCGCACCCGTATCACACTAGATCTATGATACGCTTGCGACACGAGTCCACCACACAACCAAACGTACCCCGAAGGACACGAGCAAGTCTAATATATTATTTATGAACTATACAAAGAGTCAAACATATATCTACGTGTCCGTGTCAAAATATGACATGTACAAAGTCCCGTGTCAGAGGAAAAACTTTCAAATCAACACGTATCACCAATCAGTTGGGATACGACCTACGCGTATCCAATTGTGGATACGACACTAGCCATAAACACACAAATGCCAAGTTGATCTATAGGACCAATTGACAAACACAACAAGTGTCAATCTCGGAATTCTTCCAAAATTGACACAAAAAGTACCATAACTTCCTCAATAGGCCTCCTATGAATTCAATTCTAAATCCTATGGGTAGCATATGCATATGGGTTGATTTCTCATGATTAATTCTTAGATTTAGAACCTAAATGAAGGAAAAAAAACTGAATTGTACCTATTGGGAGATGGATTTTCAATGCAAGCTCCAAATGTGATAAAATTGGCCTTCAACTTATAGATTCTTGCTACTCTTTGTATATCCTTGCTTTCTTCCTCTAGATTATTATTCCACTAGCCTCCAATAATAATTTGGGAATGAATTGGGATTAAATTTGGTAGAAAATTGATATAGGAATGATGGAATTTTGTTGAGGGAAATTCTAGATTTATATTTGAAATAAAAAGAGGAGAGAGAAACTCCCCCCCTCTTTAAGTAGGCCGGCCACCCATGCCCCTTCCTCAAGCTACTATATAATGTCTATTATATCCCTTGGGTCCTCTCATGAAAAAATAATTAAGGAGAAAAGGTTCTAGTCTAATGGTTTAATTAAATTAATTATCCTCCTAATCAATGGGCTTCTAATTGGGCTCAATTCTAATAATTAATACATGTTGGTCCATCAGTCTAAACTAAACTAGTTAGATCCACTAACATAAGTCCAAAAAAATAAACTAACATCTAAAAATAATAAAATAATACAATAAATAATTATTCCCATGCATAATATTTAAATTAATTATAAAATGACTAAAATATTATTTTCTAGAAAATGTGGTAGTGACAATCGGTCCTTGAGCGAATCCCACAGCGGTTTTACCTCCTCAAAGTAGGGTATTGTCTTCTTCACCGAAGCATCAATAGTGTGCAAGATCCATTGCACAAGCATCAATTGGACACAGTACCAATCCTCCAATTTGTCATTCTCCGTAGGTTTATCGATAGACCCGTCAATAAATCCAAATTTCTATCGAGCCCATTGAGAAAGCCGAATAGATCTCGACCATTCCTCATAATTTTTTCCATAAAATACCATATTCGTAATTGTATTACCCGGATTGTCATTAGAACCAAGGTAATACGGGGAGGTGGGATCGATCCTTGTTGCCGCCGCCACCGCTCGTCATACCGCCGGTCGAAGAGAGACTCGCCTCCGCCGTGGAGACAAAATCGTCGTCGTTGCCGCCGCTATGGAAAAAGAAATCGTGCCATATCCGTCACGCTCTGATACCATGTAAAGAAGTAGTAGGAGAGAATAATCTAGGTCTTTCATTCATCTGATATTTCATATATATACATCCACATATCAACTTGGGCCTAAGCCACATGGGTCAATCACCATATATACAATTTAATCATACAATTTAATCCCAATACAAGGTTATATAAACTTTGATATAGGTTCAAATCCTATTGGACTGACAGGATTTTGTTTTTGGACTGCCAAGTTTATGGTGGTCCTAATTATAATTAGGATTGTCAGAATTCTAATAGTCGTCGTTTTCAACCCGACTGTCACGATTTGTAAAGTTTTTGGGGTTGAAACCACCAATAATGATATTCGAAAGAAAAAAATAAAGAGGTTGCATGAGGAAGAGGAAGAAAAAGTTGTGTGAGAGGAAGAGCAATTTGGGTGTTTGAAATAGTGTGTTTCCCTTAAAAAATTGTATATAGTCCCTAACAATTATTTCTTAACTTAAGGGGCGGTTAGTTTCGACGAAGTAAAAAATCCATTGCTTTGATGTAAAATTGGAGTGAAGTGAAATTTCTTTCGCTTTGGTGCTTTGAAGATGTGGATATAATAAGTGAAAAATTCTAAAGTTTGATGCTTGGTTGGTTGTTGAAGTAAGCGAAAAAGTATAAATTTTTGTCGAAATAATATGAATAGTTATTTTTTTTTGTTAAAGTAAAGAAAAGAATTTTTGACTTTCTCGTTTTACTTCGAATGAAAAAAAATTTAATTTTAAGGCAGACAAGATTTATTGTTCATGTCATATCACAGTAAATTGTCTATAAATTTTTCAGCTAAATACTTAAAGTTATTTAAAATCTAAATTTTGATCACTTCCATACTCCAAATATATAAACCAACTAACCTCCTAAATAGCCCCTATGTGTGTTAAGTAATTTTCTAAAAATATGATGCTTAGCAGCCTATGACTAATATAAATTCAAAAGTTTGAAGTGAGTAAGATGGGGTTGGACAATCAAAATGGTTGAACGTCTTTGTAGGAAAAAGGAATATCCGAATATAAAATATACAGTAGCATTCAATGAGACGCACTTGGATTTGCGCATTTTCATAACATAAGATTGCGAGTTTGGCAGCCAATCCATGTGCACAACTTTCCGGCGCCAGAGGGTTGCGTGCCGACCAATCTCTAGTTGACCATTGCTATGCCTTTCTTCATATTTTTTTTTTTTTTTTTTTTTTTTTTGCTAAATTACAACTTGATACCCTCAACTATTCGAAGTGTTCAACTTCATACTCTCAAATTTGATATGTACTAATTTAATATTCAATTTTAACTAATATTTTTAACTTAAGACCAAAATTTTTATTTATTCCCAAATTATCCTTCCCAATAACCACACCTCTCACCTCCACCCACCCACTTCCGGCTGCACGCCACACGACTTCCGGCGGCTGCTGCTCCGCTTGCCGGCACCAGAGAGGAAGAGGAGTCGTTGGAGAGGGGGGAGGGGGTTGCCGGAGAGGGAGAGGAGGGGGGAGAGAGAGAGAGAGAGAGAGAGTAGAGGGGAACAATTTGATCTATTTCTTTTTTAGGGTATTAAGTTAGCACATATCAAAGTTGAGGGTGTCAAGTTGAACATTTTGGATACTTGAGGGTATCAAGTTGTAATTTAATCTCTTTTTGTTCTTTCTCTGACGAAAATATTTTTAATAAAATTAAACAAAACAAAAAAGTTATCGAAAATTAGTGGGTGTGACACGCTCCGTCAACGTTGTTGGCAAAAAATTGAAACATTCAATTTCTGCCTGGCGGAAAAAAATTCTGAAATTCTGCCAACAGAGTTGACAAAATTTCAATAATTTTATTATTTTTTACAGCGGTGGTGCTCGGTGCAAGCAGCGGGTGGAGATAATATGTTTCAATGAAACCGACCAAAAAAATAATCAAGATGGCGGAGCATGTCTCTTCCACTAATTTTTTCTAACTTATTTCGTTTCACTTAATTTTGTTACAAATATTTGCGTTGGAACAAATTTTCTGTTTTTCTTAACATTAAAATTTTTCGATACCGGAACAATTTATTTTGAGAAGAAAAAAAAAATTAGATGTGCTGACACTTAGGACTGCAAATAAGTCAAGCCGTTCATGAGCTGCTCAAAGCTCGGCTCGATAAAAGCTCGTTTTAGCTCAGTTCATTTAGTAAACAAGCTGAGCACAAGTTTCATTTTCTATTTCATTTAATAAACGAGCCAAACTCAAGTTTAGAAGTACTCGGCTCGTTTGAGCTCGTGAGCTAGCTCGTTTAAAAGCTTGCGAGCTGACTCGTAAGTTGGTTCGTCTAGGAACTCGTTGCTGGCAGTCTACAAATTTGTTCTATTATCTAAATTTAAATTTATTTTTTGTTGAATTCTAATTTTATGTATGTTTGTTTAACAATATGGTTGTGTGCATTATATATTTATATGTCCTTAATAATTGATATTAAGAAACCTTTGAAGTTAAATTTTTATAAATAAAATATTAATATTACAGGTACTTGAATTCAAACCTATCTAGTTTGAAATCGAGCTTGTTAAGTTCAAAATAAAGTTTAATGAGCTTCAAATAAAGCTGAACGAGCTTGAAATCGAGCTTAATGAGTTCGATTTTGAGCTTATCGAGCTTATTTATCTAACTTGAATCAAGCTTGCTTATCAAGTCGATATCGAGCTCAAACCAAGCCAATCTCAAGCTTAATATATCAAGTGTATAATGGGTCAGGCGGCTCGAAACTCGGTCATGGCCCGAGCTGATCAACGCCGATTTGGGCCGGTCCGGACCCGGTCAACGGACCGGCCCGGCTCAAACCACCAAGTTATCGGGTCCGGGTTGGGTCTTAATTTTTGGCCCGAAAGTCCGGTCCGACCTGATTCAAGAACCGGTCCGAACGGGTTAAACCTGCGGAACCCAATTGAACTGGCCCAGACCGGCCCGGTCCGTCGACTCGGTTCAGACCCGGTTCAGGTCTGGTCCAGACCCAAAAAAATTAAAAAATATTTAAAACATTGGGGGGTATTTTGACCAAAATACTTCCGTTTTAGTGGCTGTTTTATGGCCGTTTTAGGAGTATTTTGGTCATTTTGCTGAAAATGACCAAAATACCCTTATAACAACTATATTTTAGGAGTATTAGTGGTAATTTTGCATCCAAACATTCCTATAAATAGGACATAAATCATGAAAATTAACCAAAACAAATTTTCTTTTCCATCTTACAATTTTTAGAAGCAATCTAAATTTTAGTATGAAGAGGCTATTTATTATCATGGAAAATGATCAACCACCACAACAACCGCAAGATCAGCAATCTCAACCAGCACAGCAACAAGGGCCTCAACTCAAAAGAAGATAAGAAATTTGGCATCATTTTAGCAGAGTCTACAATGAACGTAATACGGAAAGAAGATTCTCGGATAGAGTTGTTGTTGAATGCTTGTATTGTGGTAAACTATTCCAATGGAAACCTAATTGTGCATAGAAATTCTACGTAGGCATCCGAAAAAGTGTATGAATATCCAATAATGTTATTTTTTTTAAAATATTATTTTTTTAATATGTATTTCTAATCTTTATATGTATCGGTAGTATTAGTGTGAGTTATTAAAGACAATGTGAATGTTATAAATTATATGAAAATAAAATCTCAACTTTCAATTATTTGATTAGTTATAAATAAATATTATATCAGATTTAAATTATAATGATATTAATAAATTTATTTTAATTTATTTCTTCTCAAATTTTAGAATTTTTTTTAAAAAAATCTCAATTATTTGGTTAGCTCAATTTATTCCAATTTTTTTAGATTTCAACTTTCAACTAATTTTTTAAATCTCAACTATTAACGATATTAATAAATCTCAACTTTCGATTATAATGATATCATAATTATTTCTCTTCCATATTATTTTTTCAGAATTTAAGAAATTTTAGAATTTTTTTTGAAAAAAAATCGGACCAGCATGGACCCAGCCTTGGACCGATCCGGACCCATCCCGGTTCGATCCGAACTGTCCCGACCGGGTCGTGGATCTGGACTGAATTTTTCTTTCTTGCTTTTGAACCGTCCGATCCGCTTCCTCTCCCGGACTAAGTCTGATCCAGCCTAACCCTGGTCAAATTCGATCTGCTTGAACCATGGACCAGTCCGATTCGACCCATTACACTCTATGATTAATATAAATAAATTAGAGCCAAGCTCAAACTCTAAAAACAAAAACTTAATAAGTCCCACCTTGAGGCCGAGCTCAAGTTTGATTAATTTTAGTCTAAGTCAAGTTCAAGTTTATAAAAACTTGACTCGGCCTGACTCATTTGCATTCCTACCGACACTTCATTAATTGTGTTGGATAGATGTGCTGAAATCATACTGCTCCGGTCTGAGAGTACATATCCAGCAAGCAAGCAAGCCAGCCAGATGCTGACTCTAATTATATGGATAAAGAATTGGATAAGATCACAAACACACAATTTTTAGCCCCACCACCCCTTTCATAGTTTCATAAACTATAAAAGAAATAAGAATTGGATAAGATGCTGACTCTAATAATAATATTATAATAATAAATTTAAAATATATATCTTTTAATTTTTTTAATCATACTTAATAAAAACAAAAATAATTATATAAGCTATATTATCGTCTTTATTATAATAATATATAAAATATGTATAACGTACGTATATATATACTAGTATAGTAGTAGATAATTTAAATTAGTACATAGATACAAGGACATACTTGGAAAGAAAAAATTTCGGCAAAGTTAAACTTTTCTCATTATATAATAGTATTGGTATATATATATATATAGATATAGGGTGGTCAAAAAATTAGGGGCCTTCCTTTTTTTGGGTTATGTACAATTGCTATTAGGGATGGCAACGGGACGGGTAAGAGCCAGGGACCATACGTCCCATCCCCATCTCTGATTAGTTTTTGAAACCCTGTCCCCGTCCCCATCTCTGTTTGGGTTCAGTTTTTTTATCCACATCATCATCTCCGTTAAACAATGCATTTTCCGTCCTCGTCCCCGTTCCTTTATACTTTCGAAGTCGGGTTTCCCGATTTTCGTCCGCTATCTTGTTAACAATTTTTTATGTATATTATAAGATTAAAATTTTTATTTTTATTACAAAAAAAAATATACAATACATGTTAATAAAAAATTGTTTTCATCAAAAAAATATATATACAACACCAAAAAATATTAATCTAACAAAAATATTCAAGTACTAAATAGAAGTGTACAATACAAACCAACAAAGAGAGAATGTTAACCCCATTAAAATATATTCCAAAATAGGTCTATAGTTCCATACAACTAAAATATGTCGGTATAAGTAACCGGGGTCAGAGATTTACCGGAACGGGGAGTACTATACCCATACCCAGCCTCGAATCCGATAGGTATTTTTTTTAAAATTCCCATCCCCATTTTTAAATTCCCAAAACCACTCCCAACGAGAAAAAGAAATCGGGTCCCTATCAGATTCGGGAGAAATTCTCATTCTTAATTGTTATATTTGTAACATAGTTTGCAGTTGTAGAAGCATGAAAAATATCCAACAGCCATGCGACCATGTGCCCCGAAAATAAAAACTCGGAAGAGATCTGGCCGCAGAGTCTCCCTACGGCCCAACAAGCCAATAGCTATGCGTCCCAAAAAAAGGAGGCTCAAATCAGACCGCAAAGTCAACCTGAGACCCAAACTAAGGCGACATCCATGCGGCCCTAATCAGCCGAATCAACTTGGCCTCAGAAAGACCTAACGTGGCGTCCCGTCAGCAGGATCGTCTCTGACACTGAATCCTCACAAAAATGATTTTCTAACTTCCTCAAAAGACGTGAATACGCTAAACGACAAAAGTCTCACGTCAGCATCGACTCTCGAAGGATGTGCAGCGCTGCGTGTACAACACAACCGGCCTCATGCGACTCCATGCGGTCCCATGTGTCTCTGGCTCTATGTGTCCCAGAATCCATGCGTCTCTGGCTCCATGCGTCTCTGGCTCCATGCATCCCAGACTCCATGCAGTCCCATGTATCTCTGGCCCCATGCATCCCAAACTCTATGCGGTCCATGCGTCTCTGGCTCCATGTATCCCAGACTCCATGCGTCCCATGCTTCTCTGGCCACATGGGTTTCAAACTCCATGAAGACCAAGTCTTGTTGTTACGACAAGAGTGATTCTCTCCAACCAAGTGCGGACTATATGTCAAGCTGACCAAGTCAGCCCACAAAGGACGAGAACCAAATAGAATAAGAAAAAATAGGGCTATAAGTGGGCCGTTTGGTTTGCTATTGTTATAAGGACTTCTCTCCTTTTGATTTGATGGCTTGGCTTCGCTATCGCTCATATGGACTTAAAAGGAGTCTTCCTACCATACCGCCTATGTTATAGTGCGCGTCAAGCTTTGCCCCATAGAGCAAGCATTTTCTCATCCATCGCAGCACGCCAACCTGGGTGACGAAGAGCTTCCTGGACAGAAGAAGGAATAGAGATCGAGGACAGGCAAGACGAGGAAGCGGAGCTGTCGTAGAAGCGGTAGCTTCCCCCGACCTACTACAATACAACATTCGCGACCATGAAAAAAAAGCGCCTAGTTTCTAGAGTTTGCTGCTTTTCTCAGGCTGGAGAAGGGCAATGACTCACTTCGCTCGCCTTTGTTTTACAACCTCTGTGGCAGGATTTACCAAGTCTAATTTAATGGGACCCTAGCCCGTCCTGTGGTCCTGAACCAACATTCCATCCTGAAAAGAGAGCTCAGGAGCCTTCATCTCGTACGGATGCACCATGTTACGAAAAATTCGAACAAACGCCCACGTGGCAGCTCGACCTTCTCACGGTTACAGATGCACCATGTTACGAAGGGACACGTGGCACCTTCCAGCATCCATGCGGTCCTAAATATACGCGCCCAGGATGACTATAAGTAGTAGGGTACCACACCCAAAAGAAAAGGGGGCTATCTGCGAATATACACTCGAATAAGAGAGAAGAGCTTCCGCATCGGATCGTCCACGAAGTAAAGAGAGTTGCTACACTCCTAACCCTCCATCTTTATCCCCCAGAACACAAAATTTATACTTAAACTGTCTATCTAGGACTCCTCTTTGTACTCTCTCTTAGTTTGTTTATTAAATCAAGTTATTTCTCAAAGACTTTCAAATTTAATGGCCAATAAGGTGTCGACTCTGTTGGGGAATACCTTCTCCTCTGATGAGAAGTTGTAACGCAATCCGATACGGCCAAGCTTGGCTCAACGCAAAATATGCTGGTAGTTCTCTTTGATCAGCAAGCGTTCGAGAAAATGCTCTCGGAAGGAAGTACTAGTCCTTCGCCAATGCTAGCCAAGCCCAAGAAGACCCGCAGGACATGGGTAGCAAAGACCGCCGCGCCTCTCCCAATTGTGAAGCACACACTTCACTCCTCTCGCTCTATTGCCGATGATGGTCGTCAGGCGAACACCCGGGACATCCACGTCCATGCGGCAACCCCGTCTGACGCAGAAACTGCTCGGCACCCAGACTCTGGCAGAGAAAAATACTACGATCCCAAACGATCTGGGGTTGCGGCCACTTCTAGGCGGTCAAGAAGAAAGTCGCATAAGACTGACCATGCGGTGCCAGCTCATAGCCGTAGGCAGACGGCCGGATGCGGCCCCAATAGTAATAGAATATCTATTTTTGACCATATCTTTTGCAGCACAGATCTTATACGGCTCGGGTAGAATGGCGATAACCCAAACCAGGACTCTTTGTACTACGCGCCTGCGGGTGATAAATCAAAGAAGCCTAAGGCAGTGTGATCTCATCAAGCTCAAGCAACTGTCCAGTTAGCTGACCGTCAGCAGGCACCGTTAACCATTACACGGGCCCCAGATGGAAAGCTATTCAAGATTGCCTCGTGAGTCCAGCCCGCAGCAGAAAATGGACAGCGTCGGTCTCAAAAGTCTCATGATGACGATCCGAGGGAAGTTCTTGTACGAACTCCAGATCAGGGAGCAAATACAACACCCACGCACCCGTGTGCTCGGTCCTTCCGGGCCCACAAAAAGGGTACAAAGGTGGAACAGCCTTGCTTGAATTACGTGATGTGATCAATCACAAGCGCAAGGCGAAAAAAAAACTATGACCGGTGAAATATCTTCTTCTGGGCATTACTATGCCAAGATCATTATCAATTGCTGCTGCAACAAAGTGGCAACATTCATTAGCAGGCAGTTGGCCTTCCAGCGACTGCACCAGACAACACCCATCCGGAAACAACCCGGAGATCAGGTGCAAGTACCAGAGGAGGAGGAGATGCCCTCCGCCTCATGCTACTCGACTCGGAAGCTTCCCGCCACCAAGGGAGGACAGAAGTCAAGTACCTCCAGTCCGTCGCTCTCTGCCAGTGCATTGCGAAGGCGACTACCAGGAGGGCTAACAACGGGACCTGCGGATGACATTTTCCAGGGTACCCGCTCCAGGAAGAAACTGTCAGCTACTGGGGGTAGTTCTTCCTCAGAACCCCTGGGGGAGGCCCAAGCTGAGGGTAGTATTCCCCTCGACTTATGCAACAATCCAATATTTTGAGGAGATAGTGATTCCCAAGGAACGGACTCCGAGATCCCTGGGAGTATCTTGCCTCGCCGGGTTGATGTAGCCTCCTACGCTCGAGAAAGTATTCCTTCCGATTCCGAGGAGGAGATAACGCAGCCAGCTTTCCTCGATGACTACTCTCGCTAGGGGTCTGAGATAAAAAGTACGACATCCACTGTCCCGTTCATCTCTCCCCATGCGAGGACGGTATACATGGCCGGGGACGACCATGAAGGCCCCAGCGACCGCCAGTGCCTCGAAACCCTCGAGGCCATGATGCAGACAATGGGTGCATCAATGCAAGTCTTAACCCAGACAATGCTGGAAATCAAAGCAAATATGGCTTCTCAAACAGCAAGAACCCCTGGGCAAGCAAACCTGGACCCAGGGACCATCGGAGATTCAAACACAAATGCCCCACCTGCGGGTAGTAATCCTCACCTGTCTGGTCCGTCTGCACCCTCCGTAGGAGACGAGGCCAAGGAAATAAAGAAGGTCCGGGAACTCCGGGCTCGCCTAGACTCTATGGGCAATCCGGACTCACTCTGCGATCTCGGGGTGGGAAAACTATACCCGATAGAATTGAGGGACATACCGTATCTGCCCAGATACAAGCCCTTCAACATAAACACATTTGACGGCAAGTCTTCCCCTTGTCGGTTCATGAGTTACTTTGAGATTACAACGGGACACCTACCTTGCAACGATTCTATCCTTACTAGACTCTTCGTCGGGCATTAGCAGGGGTAGCTTTCGACTAGTTCTGTAGTCTCGAAGATTATTATATCTCATCATTCGATGACCTCAAGCGTCTGTCCTTCAACAAATTCTATGAGGTGGGAAATGATATAACAATGTCCTCTCTAATGGATGTTGCCCAGTGAGAAAGGGAACTGATGTAAAATTATATCGAGCAGTTCCGACAAACGGTGCTCAGGTTGCCCCCTGGCAATCCCGAGGCCACACTAATGAAGATGTGCCGGAAGAACATGCTTCCGGTAGTCAGCCTCTGGATGCGCGATAGCCAGTTCAAAGATTAGACGATGTTCATTATAAGCACTGTTAAGGCAGAAAAGAAGGTTAAGGATACCCAACACTTGGGAATCCATATCCCTACTACTAAAAAAAAAGGCAAGCACCCCGGCAATAGCGGTAATAGCAACCGTAATGCGAAAGGGAAGCAATTTATGGTCGCTAATGTAACCAAGAAGCCTGAGCAAAAGCAGACAGAGGATCCAAAATCAAAGGAGATATATTCTTCCGAAGACAGTGATGTCAACCCGATCTTCGACATGCTGATGCAGGGAGGTAAAATTTATCTCCCCGATGTTAAATGTCAGCTGAAGCGGAGGAGATGAACAACCCAAAGTACTTTCACTTCCACCAGTAAGTTCACCACTCAACCCAGAAGTGCTATACCTTGAAGCGGTACATACAATGGCTGATCGATACCAAGTCTTTCTCCCTATATTTTGACGATGTGAAGGTTGTCGCTAACATGGTGTCCTTCTAGTTTCGCAACTTCCCACCAACGGAAGCCCAGGACGGAGTCACACCGATCCCAAGGGCAACAATGGAGGTAGTCAATCTTCCTCCAGCTCGCGACCAAGTAGCAGGGTTGACACCTCTTACTACCCCTCGGGGCGAGATCATGTGGGTCCACCCGGATCTATTCCAAACTTGACTCAGCAAGCAGCACCTTCCACTGTCAAGCCTAAAACATGAAAAACCAAGTCCTGCCGCATGGTTTCTTCCACCGCTGAGGAGGCCTGGGCAGAGACAACAAGGTCGGGCCTTTCTTACCGATGAGATTAAGAAACTTCCAACGTCAACGCACCTCCGACTACTATACCTGTCGCGTCTGATCCGGGTCTATCTCAACACCCACCAGCGGACAATTTCAAACAAAAAGAGGGACGCTTCGACAAGCCGTTGCGTAAGGAAATGGCTCAAGGATTGGAAAAGCCCTACAACTTTAACATCTTGGCTCAACTTGCCAATATCCCGACAAATTTGTCATTATTTGAACTTCTATTTCCAGAGATACTCGAGTCACCCTGAACGAGGCACTACAAAATGCCAACACCTATCTGGCACAGGTCAAGCCGCCAGCTGAAGATCCGGCTGCTTGCCCCCACTGCAATAATATCATGGAGGCAATACCCAACATCACGTTCTCGCAACAGAATATGTTGTTAAAAAACAACCGGTATGGTTGCCCCTGTATTACACAGGGTACATCGGCACCATTAAGGTGGACCGGATGCACATAGATCCCGTTCATCAATCAACATCATCCCGCAGAGTCTGCTTCAGACCTTGGGCATCCCGATGAATCGTCTGGCAGTCACCAATACTACCATTAGTAACTTCAATGCAGGAAGGAGCTACCCTCTGGGCAAGATTCTCCTGAAGTGCCAGATCGGCGACTTAAAAATAGAGATCACTTGATACTTCATTGACGTAGATGTATCCTACAATGTCTTGCTCGGACGTCCCTGGATACACCAATATATGATCGTGCCCTCAACCCTGCACCAATGCTTAAAGTACATCGATGATCATGCAATCATCAGAACGGGGTTTGCAGACATCGACCCATTTAAGGGAGTCGAGACGTACTACTCCGATGCCATCCTCTATAAACAAACCCACCAAGACAAAGATGGAAATGAGGCCGACGATGAGGCCGAGGTTACGATAATAGCGGAGGAGCCCATGAGAAACTGTCTCAAGGCTTGCACTCCCGATGCAGCCACTCCCCTCGTCGTCAAGTTGCATAGTAAAGCACCAGAAGCTCTGGCACCATCCACAACGTCTGAACCTCTGGTCGTTTGCCTTCATAGGCCAAATCGACCATAGAGGAAGGATCCCGCACCATCTTCTCTGTCCGAGCCTCTGGTCGTTCGTCTTTATAGGCCAAATCGACCGTCGAGAAAGGATCCCGCACCATATTGTCCTTCAGAACCTATGGTCATTCGTCTTTGCAAACCGCCAAAAAAAGAATCGACCGCGGTTGCAGCCTCCGAGCCGCTGGTGGTAAAACTGTACAAAAAGCCACAACGCCTGTAACCGGGCTAGGGGTAGCCCATGAGGATAACAAACTGCAAGAATATGTGGCCACTCAGTTCAACGTCCCTTCCCTCGATGATATCATTCCTCCGGAAGAGATACCTTATTTTTATCAATAAAGGGTTATCTTTGAACTATTCTGAGTGTACACATATCAACACATTATACTCTATGGAGCACGACCTAGGCTTACACCTAAAAACATATGTGACTACCACCTACGCAGTAAATCAAGTCCTCCCTAGTCAAGGTTCCTACTTCACGGTGCCAGCAAGAAGGAGGGAAGACAAACCTATCATCTTCGGCAGGATTGAATCCCTCGGTTCTTCACCCCGAAGGAACAAAAGCCAGAATCTGACACCGATAAAATACAACTCTACCGGTTCAGTGGTCAAGCCAAATATATCATCCAGAATATGGGTTATGACCTTAAAAATAATCGAGGTTTAAACTACGGTAAGGGCCGACCGATGCCCTTACGTCTACCTGCTCTCGCAGGCAAGTCCGAGGATTACTACCATAACATCAAGCATGGCTTGGGGTACGTAACACCTCCCATAACCCCCGAAGGTTAAGGTGAAGAAGATGAGGTTCACTCCCACTCTTCTCAATCTTCCGCTTGGGACTCCAACGTTAGTATCAGGGAGATACTCAAGCAAACATTGTCTGCCAACATGGTGTCAGCTGACCCTGAGGAAGACGATGAAGATCCACAGGAACTCCTTGAAGTTGAACCATGGGCCCAATGCCTAGACCCACAGTGGGAGATACGGTTCGAACAACGAAAAACTTCAACCGAGGAAAAAGTCGTACAAGTCAATATGAGCGACAAATCTTTCCCCCAAACCTATCTTCATCAACAAAAGTCTGTCCGAAGAAGGTCGGGAATACCTGCTACAGCTCGTCAGGGAATATATTAATGTATTTGTCTGGAGTTATAAAAAGATTTCAGGGCTGGATCCTCAAATCATGGTCCACAAGCTCAATATTTTACAAAACACTAAGCCTGTCAAGCAGCAGCAACGACGGTTCCAGTCGGATAATATGAACGCCATCGAATCTAAAGTCAAAAAACTGATAGCTAGTGGCTTTGTCCGCGAAGAACAACATCCTGACTGGGTAGACAACATCGTGCCCATCGTCAAAAAGAATAGGAAGATCCGGATCTGCATTGACTTCCGTGATCTAAACGCGACCTGTCCTAAGGATGAGTTTCCCCTTTCGATCACCGACATAATGATCGATAATACCTGTGGCTTCGAGCGCATGTCCTTCATAGACGGCTTCTCAGGCTACAACCAAATCAAGATATTTCCCGATAACGAGAAACATACATCGTATCGGACCCCAATAGGCATATACTACTACACGGTCATGTATTTTGGTCTAAAGAACGCAGGTGCTACATACCAGCAGGCTGTGAGCACTATTTTTTATGAACATTTGTGCTAGACGGTAGAATACCACGTCGACGACATCGCTATAAAGAGTCGCTCTAAAGATGATCACCTCCAAGACTTGAGGACTGTGTTCGACTTAATGCGCGCACACCGCCTCAAGATGAATAAAGAAATATGTCTCATTTGTCTGGAATGAAGAATGCCAACGTGCGTTCGATGAAATCAAGGGATAGCTATCAAACCCTCCAGTGCTAGTAGCCCCGGTCTTGGGGAAGTCTTTTCTGCTTTTTGTACGCACGATGGATCACTCCCTCGATGCTCTATTAGCCCAAAATAGAGATGCAAGAGCAGGTCATATACTACCTTATCCGGATAATGATCGGGGTAGAGCATAGGTATACCGCCATTGAGAAGGAATGCCTTGCTCTAGTATTCGATATTCAAAAAACTTGACATTACGTGTCTGGACAGACCATTCATATAATCTCGCGAGTCAACCCCCTCAGGGTCCTCATGAACAAACCAGGGGCACTCAGTTTTCGCTTGGCTACCTGGGCGATACTATTATCTCCATATGATATGGTGTTCGTCCCACAGAAAGCCATCAAAGGTTAAGCACTGGTCGACTTTCTGGCAGCCCACCCAGGGTCAAAAATCTCGAAGCTATATGAGAAGATTCCAGATGAGGGGGCGAACTCCAACGTCACTTTACACGAAGCTGTATGGCAAATATTCTTTGACGGCGCTTCAAGAGCAGGGCCCAAAGACGACGTCATCGCTGGGGTCGGGATAATGTTGATCTCCCCATACAACCTCGTCATCAATCATGCCTACTCTTTCATGGAACCATGCTCCAACAATATGGTGGAGTACAACGCCTTAATCATCGGTCTCCAACTTGCTAAACAAGTTGGGGTAGAATACCTGGAGGCTTACGATAATTCTCAGCTAATAGTCAAACAGATCTAGGGAGAGTATGAAGTCCAAAATAAAGACTTGATCCCCTACCACCAAGGGCGCTTAGCATTATTGCAAATTTTGAGATGTTCTTCATAGAGCGCGTCCCTCGATTGAAAAATATTAAGGCTGACGCCTTAGCCGGCCTCGTTGTCTCCTTGGCAGTCCCAAGCGACACTCATCAGCTAATCACGATGATAGGTCAAGAGCTGGTCTGCCCCAAAAATAATTGCTGCCTATGTTTGAGCTACGCGGTGGAAGTACACACTGATATCAAAGACTGGAGGCTTCCATTCATTGACTATGCGGTCTATGGAATTTTTTCCTAGAACCCAAAGGAAGCCACGTCCATCAGGAGATGTTCCCTCCGGTTCTACTACAATACAACTACTAGAATATTATATCGCCGCTCATATGATGGCCTTCTGTTATGATACCTATCGAACGCAGAAGCCAAACAGGCACTTCGGGAAGCCCATGCCGGCATTTGCGGTACCCACCAACCCGGTCTGAAGATGCAAGACCGCCTCCGACGTTTGGGTTACTATTGGCACATAATGGTAGCGGATACCGTCGACTATGCAAGAAAGTGCCAAGCGTGCCAAATCCATGCAGACTTCATCCACTAGTCCTCAAAGTTCCTACACCCGACTGTTGCTTCCTGGCCATTCGAAGCATAAGGTATGGACATCAATGGACCGATTAGTCCATCTTCATCCAAGGGACACTGTCATGCCCCAGTCCCAAAATACCGAGGGATTAGCCACGTGGCAATGGCCAACAACACAACTCCAATGGACAAACCCAATTTAATGGACCCGTTAGAGTGTACTTAAGCTGTAAAACAAATATAATGGTCTAAGATTGTCATGCCCCAGTCCCAAAATACATGGGACCAGGCCATGTGGCAATGGAAAGATAATACGACTCCGAAGGATTCCTAATTTAATGGACCCGATGAAGCATACTACACTGTCCTAAAATACTATCAAGTCTAATATGCTAACATGTAGCAGGTAAATATCTAATCTCATCCACAAAATATAAATAAGAAGAGCTAAAATAAATACTGGATAAGTACGGAGTCTGAATGTCATAATACAATCCAAATAAGTCTGATGGGAACAAACCCACTACAATACTGAAATAAGAGTAAGGAAGGACAGATAAGAGTACTAGGCTAGAACATCGACTAACAAGATAAAGATGCACCAGCCCTAGGCGGAAGGCCTACCAGTGATCAGAGAAACTCCGAATCTAATACCTCAAGCTCCTCCTCAGTCGCGTACCTCGTCTCCTGTCCAGGCCCGTACACGGTCGGATAGTATACCTCGTCCAAACCTGGAAGGGAACCAGGTCCTCAGAGGGACATAACAAGATACAAAATACATGCCGAATATAAATACTGAATAAGAAAAAGCGGGGTGTAGTAACCATCTAAGTGAATGCAATATGAGGACAACCTTGGTACGTATGGGTAGGTGTAGGCATAACGTCCAACACTTCGAAGAGCGTGGTATCTGCACATGTAACGTCCATCGTTCCGAAGAATGAGGTATTTGCATATATATATATATATATATATATATATATATATATATATATATATATATATATATATATATATATATATATATATATATATATATATATATATACATCCGTAATACTCCGAAGAATGCAGTATCTGAATAAAGGAAGTCATTGGATCCGTGGCTCCTCTGGATACTACAGATTTTAATGTATGTATCCCATACGCCTACCAGCTGTCCTCCCCATCCAATGCAAATATACAAGTCAAATACACGACATACATACCACGTAACTACATGCCAGGTCTCAAATAATTAGACTAACCTAACTATGCACTAAACCGTGATACATGTCACACGCACCGATAGCTAGTTGGGTACTCCAACTCGTATCCCAACATGAGTTTTTCATCGTGATGAGTATAAGAAGTGTCAGGGTCTTGGAAGATATCAGAATATCTTCACAGCAGTTAGTGAGTCTGCTAGTGAGTAAGTCAATACACTACATATCGACGCAATCGTCGACTGCACCCGAGTCATTCTCGGACGTGCAAAGTTATATATAATATTTGCAACAATATCTCATACAATATTTAATAACTTGAATTAAACAGTTAATAAGGCAAGGTATACTTGTCTGGATTCTCAAGCTGCGAATACGAAAATCCTGCTCCCGAAGCCTCTCCCGAACGATCCAATGATCCTATATATATATAGTATAATATAATAATCATCAGTCATTACACTAGTATGCACAGAAATATAACTACACTGCACTTAGAAACTAACTCAAGTAGGGGTCATAATCAGTCAACTAGCAAGGTCGAGTGAGCAAGTGTCTAAAATACACAAGTGTCATATCCCACTAAACGTACATTCTCAAATATTTCAACCAAGATCAACTAAGGTTCAAGGAGGCACTAAGTTTCTTTCCAACACAAGTTGGTAGTGTCAACCATCTAGGTCTCCATGTACGAGTATGTCATATATCCTTAAATATCGTGCACAATAAGACAGTTAGCTACCAAATATGTTACATCTCCAATATCGTATAACACTAAACACGTGTCCTAGCTAGCAGGTTAGGGTGCACAGTAATAATTTAGACTAAGCACCTAGGTACTATACAAATATGTGTTATACTAGCAACCTAATTCCATGAAGTATTTAATAACACTAACTACTATTCCAACACATGCATATATATACTAGATAATAGGGTTCACTAACAATATCTGTTAATGCAAGAACAACAAGAAGAAGAAGGAGGAGTGAACATGCAAACCTAGGGTTAGCTCTTAAACAAGGAGGGATGCTCGGCCCGCGGCTCGAGGGTGACCGGTCTCCGGCGGGTGGAGGTGCTCCGGTGGACTGCACAGTAGCAGCAACGGCAATAATGGCAGCCACACGACGGTAAGGATGGTGGTTGAGGTGACGAGGTGATAGGAATGAGGTAGCTGTGGTCGGGGTGATGGTGAGGCTGATGGTAGCGATGACTGTGGTGGTTAGAGGTGGTGATGGCCGGGGTGATGATGGCTGTGGGGATGAGAAGGAGGCGATGGTGGTCGACGACTGTGGAGGAGGTGGTGGCGGTCGTAGTGATAGCTACGGTGGTGGTTATCGATGTGAGGAGTAGGTGGTTGCGCTATCAACGGTGATGGTGTTGGTTATGGTCGTCGTAGGGATGATGCGGTGGCGGGATGGTGATGGTAGAGTGATGGTGATGGTCGGGGTATTTGGTCAGAGAAGGAGAAGGAGGAGGGAGGTGCTATCGTGGTGACTGTGGAGGAGGAAGGAGGTGATGAGGGGGTGGTGGTGATTGTTGTGGTGGTGACTGTAGCTGTCGATGGTGGTGGTGTTGACTATGGTGGCGGGATGATGGTGGACGAAGGAGACTATCGACGGTGTTGATGGCGGGATGATGGTGGTGGCAGCGTTGGCTGTGGTCAAAGGAGGAAGGAGATGATGTGGTGGTTGGTCGGAGGAGAGGGAGGAGGTCGGCAGAAGGGAGATGGCGGTGACGGGATGGCTGGGGTAGTGATGGCCGGAGAGGGAAGAAGAAGGAGGATGAGTTAATGGAGTTTAGGGTTTCGGTTAGAATAGGTGGCTGCTAAAATTAGAGAGAGGAAGGAAGTGTTAATGTAGGAGAGAGAGAGAGAAGGAGGGCATGGTGATTAGGGCCGGCCATATGACTTTTTCTAGGGATGGGGGGATTCCTCATGAAGAAATGGGTGGTTAGGATGGGCTAAATTTGAATGGAGGGTATGGATGAGGTAGATAAAAAGGTGGTGTGTTGTACACACAAAATGGGGGAAAAACATAGGTTACCGGTCAAAGAATGGAGGTGGATTTCTTCATGGTTTAGCTCCAATGGGGGGTGGACACCTAGTTGCTTATTTGCACAAAATTCTCTAACAATTTAAAAATTGCACAAACAAGGAAGATTGGGATTGGATAAGAAAAAATACCATGTTTGGTGTGATGTAGTAGATTAAAATGGTGTGTGATGTTAATATGAACCTTGAGAGTGTGAGTGGGGGTTTGGGTTCGTGTTGGGTCTAGTTTTGGGTTAGGTTGAGTCATTACACCAATTTAATTAAAATTAGTGTCAATGGTGTTCTTTAATTAATTGGAGGTGTATAGGATTAAAATTAGGTGGGACACAAGTATCATAGACATAGTAGACTTAGAATAGATTATTGTCATAAATTGGGTTGCATAAAATGGGTCAAGCTTGTGTCTCTAATTTTGATTGGAACAGACAAAGATGCAAAGTGGGATTTATTTGGATTTAAAAATAAATATTTATAACGAATATTTTGCGACTAAAATGAAGCACAATAGAGGGTATTTATGAGTTACACAAAGGTCAGAATGGAAGGCTGGCACGTCTAGAAAAAGTGTGTAAAATTTATTTGAAGGTAAATGCTAGTGTAACAAATATCGAAAGTCGGTAAGGTGCACTAAGTGATACGAATATTTGTACATTAATCTAAAATAATATGTTCTAATTCTAAATGGCTCCAAACTAATCCTAATCTCTCTATCTAAGCCAGGTAGACCTAAATTTGGTGGAGGGGGCTTACAAACATACATGTCACAGTCTAATTCTAATCTCGTCCACAGAAAAAAATATAACTAAATATGATAGACTAATCAAGATAATAGATAAAAAAATATAGTTTATCAACAAGTTCAAATAAATAGTGCCTCGGGGAACAACCCGATAAAATAAGTCAATACATATGTCCATGAGTCAAAATATGATATAACTGGAAGCATAACTAACAGAGTATGTAACAAAATGCTCAGGAGAAATCCTCTGGCACAACCTCGTCCTCTGGTGCCAGTACTGCTCCAGCGTCAGCTAATGTCCCATATATCTCGGGGTATTCCTCTTCTGCTGTACCCGGGGACATAATCCGGATCCAGGTCCTTAGGGGACATACCAATGTACATGAATAACTCAATCCAAATAAAATACAGTATACAAAAAATAGATCCTCAGGGCAAGCTATGTAACAGCTATGCGATATGCAAATAAGGGCATCACTAGTACTCAGGCTGAGACCACTACAAGCTTTGTATCGGGGAGCCGGTAGCAGCAATATCACGTAATCGGCCAAGCTCTGGAACAGAGACTTAAAGCACCACAATAATAAATATATATGTATGTAATCATCCTGTAGCCTGTGTGTCTCTCTCCATCCAATGTAATTACACATCTCATGTCCATGACGTCTCATGTGCATAATACGCAAGATCATGACCTCTAGCTAGTACATCGAGTCATAATGATATCTATGTAAATGCAAGTCTTATGTCACGAATCCTGTAAGGCTATACAGAATCACCATGAATAACTCAGAAAAGATTTTGTTACATGAATAGTGTCAAGTATCCTATAGTACGATGTACTTGATAAAGCAAGCACGTAAAAATATAGGATCGTGGTATCAACTCTCTAAGTGACATTACACGACTTCGCTTACGACGTAGACACCCGAATCTTGTTCGGACGCTAACTAATGTCTCACGATCCTAGGTTGAGTAGGTACAACACAGAAATAACTCAAACAAATAATATCAAGAAACTACTGCAATTTTGGCAATGTACACTTACCTGGGTTCTGAATTCCTTCAGTTGCTCCTGTAACAGTAAAATCTTCAGGTATGCCTTTGGATGCTGAAACAAATATTACCATCGCTCTCAAAATACATAAAATATCTAGGATTGACTACCCATAAGTCCAATTTGAGCACAAGAGCATAATTGACAGTTTCTGGTCAAAGCGGGATCCATATGTGCCCCACTTCGCACAAAAAAATGTGCCAAAGATAAAGTTCTCAAAATTCATCAAACTTAGTATCTACGAGTCCAAAATAATGATATGAACCCAACGGAACATCCAGAAATGGATTCCTATGAGTCGGTCACAAAATTGCCCGTCAAATAGAATCGTAGGGCCCACGAAAATGGGGTTCCGTCAACTTTCTCAGAATCGAACCAAACTAGGGTCACATGATCAGCGTAACGCTACGAATTCGATGGAGCAAGTTTTGTTGTAAAGTTACAAGTACACATAAAATTATGATGAGTGTCAAAACAGGCCGATACGGGGCTTTTCGACGGATACGCGTTGATTCTGGTGTGCAGGCACATCCAAATCAACTCCTACAAAATCCTACACGTCCACATTGACGATACGCGCCTTTTGATGTAATTTGATATGACAAAGTTGCCTCGTTTAGTAGGACAAACCCTATTTCAAAAAAAATTGGGTTTAGAAAACCAAGTTTTTGGTCAACTTCAACCACAAATAAAATACAGCACGAATAAAATATAGCATATAATAAATTAAAATAAACTAATTAAAAGGATTAAAACTTGGTTATGTTTTCTAATTTATTGTTCAAGTGAAATTTAAAAATATTAACTAGGTTGGAAGAAAAATATCTATGAACATGGGTGTTTGGGACAGTTTTTTGAACTACAAATTGGGTTATTTTTTTTTATTTTGTGTCGTAAATTACGACCGACACAGGAAACGATACCCTAAACTAATTATACAGGTTTCGAGAGGGTCATGCGCTCTTCGTATAGGATTCGACAGATCATAATTTGGATTTCTGTGCAAAGAGATACGAGAGTTGGAAAAAGGATACCTCACTGCCTGCTGTTGCTCGGGAATTCAGGCGACTTGTAGCGACGACTTTGTGACGGTGGTGCAATGCGGTTCGACGTCATCATCGACGGTGGCTTATCGGGAATGGAAGAGGGTTTGATGGTGGAAGAGGGGGTGGGTCTGGGGGTTTATATAGGGGTCGGAGTGGGCGGTTACAGGGATGGGAAGGGGGTCCGGTTACGGCGGTTTTGGGGGAGGGAAAGTGTAGAGTCGAGTAGCATTTTCTGAAGTTTAAGGGGTTTGTGGGTCGGGTCGCGGGTTATGGGTTCGGGTAGGATCCAGATCTGATTAGGGTTGGGTTGGTCTAGGATGGTTTGGTTTGGTTCAGTTTGGTTTGGTTCGGGTTGGTTTAAGTTGGTTTATTATATATAGGTCATAAAAAAATAATTTTTGAGCCCAATAAATTCCCAAAAATTATAGAATACTCTATTATTAATTATACACTAAAAAATATAATTTTTGTAATATTTTAATAATTAATTTAATACATAAAAATATAATTCTATGAATGAACATTTATTATAATAAATTAAAAATTACAAAAAAATCTCCAAAAACTCAAAAACTCAAAAATTCATAATTAAAATTCTAAAATTAAAATTTAAAAATTTGGGTGTTTACAATCTACCCACCTTAAAAGAATTACGTTCTCGCAATTAAAAAAAATAAAACATAACCGATCAAGAAAAGGTTTGCTCCAGAAGAGATGATGCAGTGGCAAGACATGTTTGTTGAAGTACGACACAAAGGATAAGAAACCATGAATAAGGAGAAATCGGGTGGAAGGGTGAGGGTATTGTTCAAGCAGAAGAAATGAAAACTATAAGAACAGATCAACATATCGGAAAGAAATAAAAAAAATTCCTAGGAAATGAGAGATCAGTAACTCAAGAGTACATGAGCCTGATTAGAGCGAAGATCTATGAAAACTTGGATACCAGTGACATATTACTAATCTAGACTAACAAGTTCATGCTAACATAATACTAGGTTTAGGATAGGAAATGGAACTAACAGGCATATGCTAAAGTATTACTAGGATTATTCGCTATTATAGCTAGTTATGATAAAACCAAATCTTACTCATATTCTCTACTCCTCGAGTCTGTGCTTCCTCCACTGTCATTGCAAAAGCATGTCTACGTCCCTGTGGTGCTGCCCTCTGCTATTGCTGGGCCTGCTAGAAGAGTGCTGCATGTGGTGCCAAGGGTGGCCTCAGCTGATATTCTTCCGGTGCTGGTAAAGCTTGTCGGTTAACCATCGGTGCTCATAGGTGTTTCTCCTCGATGCTCCGTGCAATTTTTGGCTGAATGTTGGCTAGATCTACAAACCAAGCACAATTCCAATCTGTGTCAGCATTCCTTGGTGAGATGGCCTACCTTGCCACAATAATGACAAGTAAGGAGTCCTGGTGCTGGTGTTGGTAGGGCTGGTCGATGAATCATCAGTGCTCTCTCTTGACGCTCAGGGCAATCTCTTACTGAATTTTGACTGAATCCGCAAACTAAACATACCCAATTTGAGTCTATACTCCCTCTCAATATGGCCTACCTTGCCACAGTAGTGACAAGTATGAAGGAATAGTGCTATGGTATAAATGCTCTCTGTGGTGGATTCATCTGTGGTCGCTTTGTAACTTCTCCCTGCTGTGCTCAGTCTGGTGCTAGTGCATGTGGCTGCTTCTGGCTAGACTCTCTTGATAATGTGCTCCAAGCATCGGGTTGCATCAAGGACGTCCGTGTAAGAAGTAGTTACAATGGAGCTGATTAATTTCTGTAGCTCAGAGCTAAGTTCGTCAAAAAACTTTCTCGCCCGACATTGCTGGGCCTTTTGATAAACTTGTTGTTGTGCTTGCATCATTGCGTAGAATATTTGGAACATCTATTGTCCGTCCATAGGCATTCCTGGTGGAAAATTAGGTATCGATGGAGTAAACTGCGGCAGTGGTGAAATATTGTCTCGCTGAAACCTCGAGGCATGCTGATATGCTTGATTGCTTTGTTGAGCGGATGGATCTCCACCTAGTTGCGTTACCCCATCATCGTAAGTGACAACAGAAACTTGTGGTGTTCCCGCAGAAGTCTCATCGCTGGCTCGTAGATCCATTACTCTGCATCCAAAGTAAACTATGAGAGACGCACAGAGGAGTCAAGACATAATGCAAGTCAAGAAAATATTTTGAAGTCAATATAGAGGTCAAGAACAGATCAACAAGTGGATGAGATCCTATAATTTATCCTATCCTAATTGTAGGCTTGCTCGATTCCTTAGTTAAAACCGAAGAAATATAGTCGTTGACCTGCATGGGTCACCATAAAAACCATGTCACGCTCCAGTCCCAAAATACCGAGGGACTAGCCACATAGCAATGACCAGCAGCACAACTCCAATAGGCAAACCCAATTTAATGGACCTATTAGAGTATACTTAAGCTGTAAAAGAAATACAATGGTTTAAGATACATGTCACAGTCTAATTCTAATCTCATCCACAGAAAAAAATATAACTAAATATGATAGACTAATCAAGATAATAGATAGAAAGAAATATAGTCTATCAATAAGTCCAAATAAATAGTATCTCGAGGAACAACCCGATAAAATAAGTCAATACATATGTCCATGAGTCAAGATATGATATAACTGGAAGAATAACTAACTGAATATGTAACAGAATACTCAGGAGAAATCCTCTGGCACAACCTTGTCCTCTGGTGCCAGTATTGCTCTAGCGTCACCTCCTTCCCGTATATCTTGGGGTATTCCTCTTCTGCTGTACCTGGGGACATAATTCGGATCCAGGTCCTCAGGGGACATAGCAAGGTACAAGAATAACTCAAGCCAAATAAAATACAGAATATAAAAATAGATCATGAGGGCAAGTTATGTAACTAGCTATGTGATATGCAAATGAGAGCATCACTAGTACTCAGGCTAAGACCACTAAAAGCTCTGTGTCGGGGAGCCGGGTAGCAGTAATATCACGTAATAGGCCAAGCTCTGGAACAGAGACTTAAAGCACCGTAATAATAACTATATATGTATGTAATCAGCCTGTAGCCTGTACACACCAAATATAATCACACATCTCATATCCACGATATCTCATGTCCATAACACGCAAGATCATGACCTCTAGCTATTACAACGAGTCATAATGATATCTATGTAAATGCAAGTCTTATGTCACGAATCCTGTAAGCCTATACAAAATTACCATGAATAACTAAGAAAAGATTTTGTCACATAAATAGTGTCAAGTGTCATATGGTATGATATACTTGATAAAGCAAGCACGTAAAAATATATAGGATCGTGGTATCAACTCTCTAAGTGACGTTACACGACTCCGCGTACAGCGTCGACACCCGAATCTTGTTTCGATGCTAAGCAACGTCTTATAGTCATAGGTTGAGCAAGTACAACACAGAAATAACTCAAGCAAATAATATCAAAAAACTACTGCAAGTTTGGCAATATATACTTGTTTGGGTTCTGAACTCCATCAGTTGCTCATGTAATAGTAAAATCTCCAGGTACGCCTCCGGATTCTAAAACAAACATTATTACCACTCTCAGAATACATAAAATAGCTAGGATTGACTACCCATAAGTCCAATTTGGAGATAGGGGCATAATTGACAGTTTCTGGTCAAAGCGGGGTCCACATATGAGCCAATTCGCACCAAAAAATGTGCCAGAGACAGAGTTCTCCAAATTTGTCAAACTTAGTGTCTACGAGTCCATAACAATGATACAAACCCAATGAAAAGTCCAGAACTAGATTCCGATGAGCCGGTCACGAAATTGCCCGTCAAATAGAACCATAGGGCCCACGAAAACGAGATTTCGTCAACGTTCTCAGAATCAAACCAAACTTGGGTTACAGGACCAACATAATGCTATGAATCCGATGAAGAAAGTTTTGTTGCGAAACGACAAGCACACACAAAATTATGATTAGTGTCAGAACAGGTCGATACGGAGCTTTTCGATGGATTCGCGTTGATTCTGGTGTGCACGCACATACAAATCAACTTTCACAAAATTTTACATGTCTGTATTGATAATACACGCCTTTTGATACAATTTGTACACGAAAAAGTTGCCTTGTTTAGTGGGATGCACCCCATTTTGAAAAAAAATGGGTTTAGAAAACCAAGTTTTTGGTCAACTTCAACCACGAATAAAACACAGCATACAACAAATTAAAATAAACTAATTAAAGGGATTAAAACTTGGTTATATTTTCTAATTTAGTGTTCAAGTGAAATTTAAAAATATTAACTAGGTTGGAAGAAAAATGGCCATGAACATGAGTGTTTGGGACAGTTTTCTGAAATACAAATTGGGTCATTTTTTCTGTTTTGTGTCGCGAATTACGACCGACACAGGACACTATACCCTGAACTAATTATATAGGGTTCAAGAGGGTTATGTGGTCTTCGCATAAAATTCGACAGATTACCATTTGGATTTCTATGAAAAGAGATATGAGAGTGGGAAGAAGGGTACCTTACTGCCTGCTGCTCAGGAATTCAGGCGACTTGCGACGGCGACTTTGCGACAGTGGTGCACGGCGGTACGACGTAGTCGTCGACGGTGGCTTGTCGAAAATGGAAGAGGATTGGATGGTGGATGAGGGGGTGGGTCTAGGGGGTTATATAGGGGTTGGAGTGGACGGTTACAGGGAGGGAAAGGGGGTCGGGTCACGACGGTTTTGGGGGAGGGGAAATGTAGATTCGGGTAGCAGTTTCTGAAGTTTAAGGGGTTTATGGGTCGGGTGTCATGCCCTGATTTAGAGGAATCGATAGTAGTCCCGCGGGCGTGATGCTGTGTGTGCCTAGGTTGCGCATCGCACAAGGCCAAGGTATTTTTGCATAACGAGCACATATTCAGAGTACGCAGATAATTGAAACACAAAGTTGAAATATGGAAAAGTTCTCTTTATTGATAATGAACATCTTTTACAAACTCTTGAACGAGTCAGATAATTGCACGGGCTTACAAAAGTTAACACAAAATGAGATAGTCGTCATGTACATTATATCCCTTTACTAAAACTTCTAAAAGATAAACACCTCCAGGCGGGACAATCAATTTTCCCTGGAGCTGCATGAATATGTGAACAAGCTCCTAGAAACTTCAAAAGACTTCTTCTTTGCATGATCAGGCCGTGCGGTTGGATGGACTGGATTGGAAAGTGACTTCAGCTCCTCGTAGGATCTCCTTGGTGCGGGAAACCTGTTTCAACAAGGGTCAGTACATCGAAGTGTACTGGTGAAGGCAAGCTAACCCAACTATACCAATCAACACGTTGTTTATATAAAGCATGCATGTTATAAGTGGTCTTTCTATCTTGCCTTAGTTTATTTTACAAGCAAGCTAAAATATAGAATTTACTGAATAAATTTGCCACCATTCAGTGACTTTTACCTGCCCGTCTAAACCAGCTGCACAATACTTACCATGTCCTTCCCTGCCACGAAGACAAAAGTTAGCTTGCACAAGTTTAAATATACGAAGGGATCACTGGCATAATGCCATGAAGGATGTGTTACAGTCTCGAGACGAGAATGATACGCAACGCAGGTGGAGAGCCCCGCTACATAATATTTTGTCCATTCAAACGACTATACAAAATATTTCGTCCGTATCGGATCGGTCCCAGTGCCCTGGCAACCATCCGCAGAAACCAAAAACCTTGTGCACAAGTTATTCGTGATCAACAATGTCTATACTAAATAATCACTTAATACAATCTAAGATAATATGTGCACGAGACAATCACATGGCATGATCTGTCTTTGAATAGTCTCCCTGATCAATATATTACATAGCAAAGTGTGTTCTATACATAGCACATTTTCTAAAAGAAGTATACATTCTAACTTGAATTTGAAGCATATGAAGAACATTCCAAATGAACTAGCATGAAATATGGTAACCGTTCATAAGTAAATTGACAAGCATAAAGTAGTCCAAGTATATTCCTTCTTATCTTGACATCGTTTAGTTATTATGGTATCGTTTGATCGGGGCAAGAAAGAAAGCAATATTTTTTAGATGTGAAGACTTGGAAGAAGGGTCAACTGAATCAAATATAGCCACTCATAAGTTGGTTTGAGAAGAAAAAGAAAGAGGTGCTTCAAGACTCCGTTTGTACGTTGCCTAATGCACGATCACCTGCATTGCCCCGAACAGCTGATCAATACCTCTTCTACTCTTTCCAAGCTCGGAATTAAAGTAAAGTTTAATGAATAAAAATAATAAAATCCATTGAGACCGTTCAAGAAAACGTAAACAAATCCAAAAACTAACTCAAAGCATAAAAGAAACAAGGCGATAACGAAAACTAGACAAGAAAACTTGCAGCAGAGATATCCCTCTTGACTCTGCCACTAAGTCCATCCTCGGTGCACGGTCCACTAAATATGGAAATTGAATCTGAAGAAGCAAATCCATAACAAGGATAAGATCTTGATTCAATCTATCCTGATCAAACGATACCGACTTGTATTTCTTAGCCGTGTTCCCTGAATAGGGGGAACGGAGCACCACATCCTAACCAACTAATTGGAAGTTTCGTCCATGAAACTTAGGAATAGAACCTACCACTATGAAATAATGAAGGGAACCTTTCCCTCATCTTAGACTCAAGCTCCCAAGTAGATTCTTCGACCGAATGATTTCTCCAAAGCACGCGCACGAGAGGAACCGAACGACTTTGAAGCAGCTTCTGTTTTCGATCCAAGATCCGCACAGGTTATTCAACATAAGTCCAGTCTGCCTTTAGGTCCAGTTGATCAAGATCCACCACATAACTCGGGTCATATACGTACTTCCTAAGCAGTGAAACGTGAAAGATATCGTACACTTCTGATAGTGATGGTAGCAGAGCAATCTGATACGCGACTGGGGTGACTCGTTTTAGTATCTCGAACGGACCAATGAATCTTGGACTTAGCTTCCCTTTTGCTCCAAATCCGGTAACTCCTCGCATGGGCAAGACTTTGAGAAACACCCGATTACCTTCCAAGAACTCAAAAGGTCATCGATGCGTGTCTGAGTAGCTTTTCTGACGACTCTGAGCAACCTTTAGCCTTTCTTGAATCAAGCGGATCTTCTGGACGGTTTGCTCCACAAGTTCAGGGCCAAGAATTTGCCATTCACCAACTTCATCCCAACAGATCAGGGATCTGCACTTTTACCTATACAATGCCTCATATGGCGCCATCTGAATGCTGGATTGATAGCTATTGTTGTATGCAAATTCGGCTAACGGTAGATGCATGTCCCAACTAGTCTTCAAGTCCAAGGCGCAGGGTCATAGCATGTCTTATAGGATTTGGTTGACCCGCTCTGTTTGGCCGTCTGTCTGAGGATGGTAGGAGGAGCTGAACTTTAACTTCGTCCCCATTGCTTACTGCAGGCTTTCCCAGAAGTGCGATAAGAATCGACCATCTCTATCGGAGACAATAGATACGGGCACGCCGTAGAGTCGAACGATCTCGTTAAGGTAGATATAGGCCAGGCGGTCAGTACTCCAAGTACTTTTGATAGGCAGAAAGTGAGCTGACTTGGTGAGTCGATCAAAGATGACCCAGACGATATCATTCTTCTGTTGCGTCTTCGGTAAACCAACAATGAAATCTATCGTTACATGTTCCCATTTTCACTCCAGTATAGCAAGGTTCTGCATTACTCCGCCCAGCTTCTGGTGCTCGGTCTTTACCCTCTGACAAGCCATACATTACGACACGAACATCGCCACATCTCTTTTCATGTCGTTCCACCAAAATATGGTACGAAGATTTTGATACATCTTTGTGCTACCCGGATGTGAAGTATAAATTGCATAGTGGGCTTCCGTGAGTATCTCTTTTCTGAGGGTTGCATCGTTAGGAATTCACAATCTTCCCTTCAATCGTATCATCCCGACCGATCTTACCCTAAAGTTGGATGCATTTTTTGTTGAGATAAGACCTTACATCTTTTGTAGGAATAGGTCATACTTTTGATCAGACTTGACTTTTTCTAATAAATTGGGTTCGAGGCGCAGCTGAGCCACTTGCGCCCCCTTTTTGTATCTGATTTTTAGTGTAATGCCCAAAGCTTCAAGATCTCGACGCAGCTTGTCATCAGTAGCCAAACTCCTAACGAACACTTGACTCAGCGCATCAGCTACAATATTATCCTTGTTTGGTGTGTATCTGATCATCAGGTCAAAGTCGCTAATGATCAAGACAATGTCGTTGTCGAAGATTCAAATTATTTTATGTATAGAGATATTTTAGACTATTATGGTCCGTATAGATCTTGTACGGCATACCATAAAGGTAGTGGTGCCAAAACTTCAGCGCGAACTCTACTGCCGCAAGCTCTAGATCATGTGTTGGATAATTCTTCTCATGAGACTTCAACTTCCTCGATGCAAAAGCTATCACTTTGTCCTTTCGCATAAGGACACATCCTAAACCCTTTTCCGAGGCATCGCTATATATCTTAAAATTATCGGGTCCGTCTGGAAGGGTAAGAATTGGTGCTGAGACAAGGCACTACTTTAACTCCATAAATGAAGCTTCACAGTTATTCGTCTACGCACGTTACTCCCTTCCGAGTGAGCTGAGTCAGAGGCGAGACGATCCTTACAAAATCTTTAATAAATCTTCTATAGTGGCCTGCTAGACCAAGGAAACTCCGAATGTCGCTAGCTGACTCAGGCCTCCTCCACTTCACGATGGCTTCTATTTTCTTTGGGTCAACTGAGACGCACTATGCAGAAATAATATGCCCGAGGAAGGATATGATGTCCAAAAAAAACTCATATTTACTTAGCTTCGCGTACAACTTATTATCTCGAAGGGTTTGAAGCACCATCCATAGGTGTCCTATGTGTTCATCCTTATTCTTCGAGTACACTAAGATGTCATCAATAAAACTACCATAAATTTATCGAGGAAGGGTCGAAACACACGGTTCATCAAATCCATAAAAGCGGCAGGAGCATTCATCAGTCCAAATGGCATAACAAAAAACTCGTAATGTCCATAGCGGGTTCGGAATGCTGACTTGGGCATGTCCTCAGGCTTAATCTTCAACTGATGGTAGCCTGAGCGAAGATCAATTTTTGAGAACACCGATGCTCCTTGTAGCTGATCAAAGAGGTCGTCTATCCTGGGTAGAGGATATTTGTTTCTTATGGTGACCTTATTTAGCTCCTGGTAATCGATGCAGAGTTGCAACGTTACATCCTTTTTCTTTACGAAGAGTACAGGTGTGTCCCAAGGAGACACGCTCGGACAGATGAACCTATGATCCAGCAGTTCTTAAAGTTGGCACTGTAACTCCTTCATTTCAACAGGGGCCATTCTATACGGAGCCATAAAAACCGGCTAAGTATTTGGTAATGTGTCAATGGTGAACTCGATCTCTCGGTCAGGTGGCATATCGGGTAGTTCGCTCAAAAATACATCAGGAAACTCTGCCTTAATGGAAGAAGACTCAATGTTTGCGTAATCCAGCTGCGTATCCCGAATCGACGCTAAGTATCCCTCACAGCCAGAGTGTAGCATCTGCCGAGAAGATATCACCGAAATTACCATACAGGCCCTGAACGTCAGTTGCTGGACTACTCGTGTAGCAGAATTTGGCTTCTCCAGGTAGTCAAAAGATGACTCATTTCTCTGTACATTCGATAGTTGTCGAGCAAGCGTCGAGCCAATCCATCCCCAAAATGATGTCGTAATCCCGAACATCTAAGACTAAAATATCTAGCGATAGTTTTCTTCCTCCAATACAGATGTAACTGCCTTGACATACTGAATGGACAGGTATTTTTGTGCCTGACGGGGTGCTAACACGTAGATCTATATACAATGGTGTCATTTCTATGTTATTTTTCACGAAACAATTCATGGATATAAAGCTATGCGTTGCACCAGAATCAAATAGCACACATGCAGGTATGTTATTAAAAAGCAATATACCTGACACAACGGTGTCCGATGCCAGGGTTTTTTCCCATGTCATAATATACACCCGGCCTTGAGCTTGACGACTCTCTTGCTAAGGCGCGGCTCGATTGGCTTGGGGTGTTGTGGCAAGATTTGGATGTTGAGGGCGAAGCTTGGGGGGAAAGCGAATAATTCTTGATCACGTGGCCTTTCCACCATAATTGAAGCAGGACCCATTTTTGATGTAACAATCGTTGATGGTGTGCCCAGGCCTATTACAGTGTTCACAACGAGCCCATACATTTCCTTTTTATCAACCGCCGTTATTTGGACGCTTTGTAGCATTGTTTTCTCTCTCATTGCTATGGCACTTGTGATTGAAGGTATGCACAGTGATGACAGCAACTGGAGGATACTGCGGTTCGAGGGAAAGGGCATGATTAAGAACTTTCCGTATCATCTAGTACTGAGGAACGACCATGTACGCATGGATGGAAGGTCACAGGCCGCCTTCAAATCGTCTGGCATGACTCGCCACATCAGGTAAATATGAGCTTACAAATTTGGTGAGCTGGTTGAATTTGGCGAAGTACTGCTTTATGGTCATATTGCCTTGTCGAAACTACACAAACTCGTTCTCTTTATATCAACGTACGGGAGGGGGAATAAACTCCTCTTTGAATGTGCCACGGAAGGTAGCCCACGCGATCGTCTCTTCTTCATCGTCAACTGGAAGAGATCTTTGATGTATGTCCCACCAATCGTGCACGTTCAAGCGAAGCTGTAGTTGGGCACACGCGACACGCTTCTGCTCGGGTACCTCTAGTAATTTAAAGTGATCCTCAAGTTCTGTCAACCAATCTAGAGCCATGATTGGGTCTTCAGTCCCCTTAAACAGAATATTGTAGACCTTCTTGAAGTTGGCAAAGTCGAAGGTAGTTATATCCTTCTTCCTTGGAGTTTGAGGCATTTCGAATTCAAGCACTGGTTGCTCCACCGGTGTCACTTCTGTTGCCGCGGAATGGTTGGAGGCCAAGGTCTGCATGATCTGTTGCAGGATATCTACCTGCTTTTGCTGGACTAAAAATTGGGCTTCTAGATTGTCTTCAAACTTGCTCTGCCTTTCTTCCGCTCGCTTTATATCGAGCCTCATCCCTCTGTTGGCTAGCCTCAAGCATCCGCATTATTTGCTGAATGGGATCGACACGGGACATGTCTCGCTGGCTCCCGATGTGCCAGAACTACATTCTTGGGCTTGTGTCTCGCCCGGTGCTAGCGCTGATGCTTGCGCTTGAGTCATTCCTTCAGAAGAAGGTAGCTTATATTAGGCTCATAATGTATTGCAGACTCATTGTATGGAACGTATCTCATTTTGGCCTAACGAGTTCAAGAGTTCGCACAAGAAATAGATCGTTAAAGAAACTTTCCCGATACGAGGGTCAAAGGAACTTGAAGCTGTGCTCTAATACTAATATGTCACGTCCCAATTCCGAGGAATCGATAGTTGTCCTCCGGGCGTAACGCCGTGCGTGGCTAGGTTGCGCATCGCACAAGGCCAAGGTATTTTTGCATAATGAGCACATATTCAGAGTACGCAGATAATTGAAACACAAAGTTAAAACATGGAAAAGTTCTCTTTATTGATAATGAACATCTTTTACAAACTCTTGAACGAGTCAGATAATTGTCGTACGGGCTTACAAAAGTTAACACAAAATAAGATAGTCGTCCTGTACATTACATCCCTTTACTAAAACTTTAAAATGATAAAGACCTCCAGGCGGGACAATTGATTTTCCCCGGAGCTGCATGAATATGTGAACAAGCTCCTGAAAACTTCAAAAGACTTCTTCTTTGCACGATCAGGCCATACGGTTAGATGGACTGGATTGGGAAGTGACTTCAGCTCCTCGCAGGATCTTCTTGGTGCGGAAAACCTGTTTCAACGAGGGTCAGTACATCAAAGTGTACTGGTGAAGGAAAGTTGTAAACCCCCTCATTTATTTCTATAGATAGTCTGGTTATGGGTTGGAAAATTTTGGTTTAGTAGCAGATGTTTCAGGTTTAGAATTTAGGATGTGTGTTTGATAATAAACGAAAGAAATAGAAACGAGGTTTATACGAAACCCGCTCTTATGTTTACAAACAAGAAGTACAATTTAATCCTATACGAGGATGTCGAGTATAAGTTTTTAATCTGGGTAAATATTGCTATAGGAGCCTGATCTGCAGTCGATCACTTTGTCCCTTGGACCACACGATGATGAAGGAATGCCGTAGAAGTCAGAAAGCAGCTTCGAAGGTTGCTAAAGAGAGTGGATGCTCGATGCCAAAGTCGTCGATCCTTACTCTTTGCCTGAGCTCTGGATTCTTCTCTCTTGATCTTGGAGTTCTCGACCTTTCGATCTTCAAATCTTCGACCTTCTTTTTCTCTGCCTCTCCAATTGGTAACCAATTTTCTGACCTTTTACCTCTGTCAATAAAGGTCTCTATTTATAGAGTGTTAGTGACAGTGACCATCCAGTCAGCCTAGAAGCTGAACAGTGGAAAGTACATCACCCTTTTACACGATGGATACAATAACCATTACCCGCGTATAAATGATCTTTTGAATGAGCGTGTGACGCATGTCCAATTAAGAGACGACGCGTATAACTGCTGCAAAGATCACGGCATAAAAGCCACGTGGGTAGTTATCCCTCGCGTAGAAAAGGTTGGCATAGAAGCCAATGACTGTCACCATGGCATAGAAGCCAAAGAGTTATCAAACCGGCATAGAAGCCGAGTAGGCATAGAAGCCGAGTGGGCGTAGATGCCGAGTAGGCGTAGAAGCCGAGCGGGCATAGGAGCCGAGTGGGCGTAGAATCCGAGCGGGCGTAGGAGCCGGGCTTACAGTTTTTTTGGAGATATAATCAAATCTCTTGCATTAAATGCAGAGATCTGCCCCCATCCTGCGTATTAAATGCAGAGGCGTGTCTCGAAGATCTGCCATCATTCTGTGAATTAAAAACAGAGACGTGCCTCGAGCCCTGTACGAAGAGCAGCTTTTGATGTGGCAGCCTGTTTGTCTTCTGCGGAGCGTAAACAGCTCACATCTGCCTGTGTACAACTAGGCAGCGTATTCCCTTGCATGCGTAGAAGCAGTTTACGCCGAGGAGATGTCACTAAATGACGGTTCGGTGATATTTAATCAAATCTCCTGCATTAAATGCAGAGATCTGCCATTATCCCGCGCATTAAATACAGAGGCGTATTTTGAAGGTCTGCTACCCTTCTGCGCATTAAATGCAGAGACGTGCCTCGAGCCCTGTACAAAGAGCAGCTTTTGACGTGGCAGCCTGTTTGTCTTCTACGGAGCGTAAAACAGCTCACATCTACCTGTGTAAAACTAGGCAGCGTATTCCCTTGAACGCGAAAAAGCTGTTTACGCCGAAGGAATGGCAGTAAATGACAGTCTGGGTTGCATTAATCAAATCTCTTGCATTAAATACAGAGATCCACCATCATCCCGCGCATTAAATATAGAGGCATGTTTTGAAGGTCTGCCACCACTATAGTCGTCGCCTGGGTAGCCGTGCAGTACTCTTTGTCAGGAGTCAGACGTCAGGTTTACTGCATGATTTAACAGGTTCATCTCGAGGAATACGAAACGTTCCTCGTACACTTCAATGCTGCATTAAAAGCGGATTAGTTTTACGCCATAAAGGCGATGTAGCACTCTTTTTACGCTAGAGCAGCCTAGACATACTGTAATATACGGAGAGTCCTTGAGCTTATATTTTACGCTGTACATAGCGAAAAAGCTCTGTTGCACGCCGATGGCTCTGAAGTCATCTTTTTACGCTGGCAGCCTCAACATGCTGCGTATAGCTATCCAGCATATTTTTTATGCTTCTACAAGACCCCCTTCAAAGCTTTCAAATTTCTCGTAATTTGAAACGCTTTGAATGAAGCATGAAACGGTCAAGTCTGACACGTTCTTCAAGGCTGACTTTCTGGCAGAGTTATTGGGAATCTGTTGGGATTCGGTGGGCTCTCTTTTGCCTATATAAAGGCTGAGGAGTTAACCTGTTTTTCCCATATTTCTTTCACTACACAGAGATGATCGCCAGAGTTCGTCGGGTCGACTTGAGGAAGAAGAAGACCATGTTCTTCCAGTATGTAAGGAGCCGAAAAAGAAGGTATCTTCAAGCAAATATCCTCTGCAATGATGGATCATGGAAGGATATCATAGCCTCCTTTGCTCGCGATAATCAGCAACTTTGTATGCGGTTCTTCGGGAGAGAGGAAGGGTCATATTTGACCACACAGCTTGCAAGCTGTATCTTCTCCTGATACTTTCGTGGACGAGAGCAGACAAACTAGCTCTGTCCAGGATTGAGTTGGGTTAAATACCTCAACTAAATCTGTCATGGTGCTGGACACAGGAAAGCAGATTGACCCTGCTTTCCTGTATTGAGTTGGGTCTAAAACCTTAACTCAATTTGTCATGGCATATGGAGGATGGACTTTTGTACAGGCCCAGTTCTGTATCCTCCCGCCATTCACCATTTTCTTGTTCATCGACTGTGGAAGTCGTGAACTACTGGAGAAGATGGATGAAGATCTCCACCCATGCGAGAACCTGGCAGAACAGATTCTAGGGGTGGCCTTCCGACGACGATGAGGAAATCCTTTGTAGATGGGATTTCCCTCATATGTAATCATGATTTTAATCTTAATAAAATCGTCTTCTTCTGTGCATATGATTATTTTGCAATATACTTTGCTGTGAAGTCTGAATATGTGTAGCTTCGACACATCTTATAACTTTATGCCGACTCTGATAGAAAGAGTATTAGTTCATGTCCTGTCTTTTACGCACAACTAAGGATGCGCAGAAAGCCGCTTTAGCATTTAAGTCGAGTATTCGAACTATCCTGCTGTTTAGAAATGGGGAGTTGCGTAGAATTCTGAACTGTCACTTCTGATAAACAGAATTCTTGTTCAAACCATCATCTCCAAGAATGATTTCTCGAAAATCCCTTGGAACAGGTCGAGAAACGGCTGTCAAACTGAGTCACCATCTTGAATTATAAGATAAAATATTCAGACTGGATTCTGGATGAACCCCCAATCGATCCAAAGAGAAGAGTCATTCTCAATGTTGAACTCCGTATGCTTCGGGTATTTGGAGTATTTTTGGGCCAAGAAGGAGTATCTTCTGTGTGAACTCTTGTAATTGGCCGCTTTGAGAATTGTTCATATATATACGCATGCTCTAGCTTGCGTGTAGATTCGTGAATGTGGATGAACGTAAAACCCTGAGTTCGTAGCCTCTCTAGCATAAAAGCTGCTGAGCATAAAAGCATCCGGGTGTAGAAACTATAGATTCGTAGCCCCTGAGCGTAAAAGCCATCGAGCGCGAAATCATAGATCTGTAGCTCCTGAACGTGAAGTCGTAGGTTTGTAGCCTCTCGAGCGTAAAAGCTACTGAGCATAAAAGCATCCGGGCGTAAAACCATAGATTTATAGTCTCTGAGCGTAAAATCGTAGACTTGTAGCCGTCGAGCGTAGAAAGCTCCTTAGCGTAGAAACTGTAGATTCGTAGTCGGTGAAAAGGAAATCTTTCGAGCGTGAAATTGCGGATCTGTTACCTCTGAGCGTAAAAGTCACCGAGCATAAAATCATAGATCTGTAGCTCCTGAACGTGAAGTCGTAGGTTTGCAGCCTCTCGAGCGTAAAAGCTACCGAGCATAAAAGCATCCGGGCGTAAAACCATAGACTTATAGTCCCTGAGCGTAAAATCGTAGACTGTAGTTGTCGAGCGTAGAAGCTCCTTAGCGTAAAATCGTGAACCTTTTCTGCACGAAAACTTTTCGAATTCGCTGACTGTCCACCTTCCCTGAGTAATAGACTGACGTAGTTCCCAATCATGACCGAATATTAAATATCGAATTTGGTTCAGGATTCGAGGAGTCCATCCAAACTATATATATATCTCACAATTTTCAGAGGAAAACTTTTTATCTGTCTTCTTGCAAAGAAAGCTTTCGACTGTTCGAGTTTTTCTTCGTTTCTTCTCCGAGCCTTCAGAGTTTTCAGTAATGGCCCCGAAATAAGTCCCCTCCTATAAGGGAAAGAAGGTTGATTCTTCTTCTCGCTCTTCTGCCCAAGCGAGAGCGACTTCGGTCGGGCAAGGCGAGCTTTATTCTGAGCGAAGTGTCTCGTCGACGATCAGCGCACCCGGGATTGAAGGTAGAGTTTTTAGGACGAAAAAAAGAATGACTAAAAACCCTTCGCACACGTTGTACGTGAATGCGCTAGGTCATCTTCTGTGCTGATAGCCTCTTTGAGGAAGATGATGCACAGAGATGTTTAATCTTTAACGCCCACATTTCTAATGTGTCAGCGTAAAAACACCATATTTTTGCAGTCGAGTGTAAAAGCTTTGACTGTCAAAATTTGGCGTATAAGATTTGAGTATTACGCTTCTGGATGAGAATTCCGGCGTAATAACTCAACTTTGACAGTCTGGCATAAAACACAGACTGCATACTGCCAACCTTGAATTCTACGCTTTAGGAAATGGATTCCAGCGTAAAAGATCAAGTTTTTACAGTCTTGGCGTAAAGCACCGACTGTTGACTTTAGGGCATATGATGCAAGACTATAATGTCTAGTATAGAAACTGACGTATCTTTCTTGTATTTTGTAGTTGACTTGCATGTGTCTCCACTGGCCGATGTGATGGGTTCTGCTGCCGGGATGCTGCATTCCAACTATCTGGAGGATCTGTCCCACGTGACATTTCCTATCTCTGGGCCCCAGTATCCTGAAGGAAGGGAAATTTTGATATCGGCTCAGGGCGAGCGAACGCTGCTGAACATGATTAACGGAGAGCCCCTGACGTACATAGACGGGGACCAGTATATAAAGCTGGCTTTTCTCTTCGAGGACATGATTGACAAGCAGTCCCAGACGAAGCCCAAGAAAGAACTCTGGGTTTTTCCTGTCGGGGGTTTGGTCTTGTATCTGCCCAAGATGCTGAGAGACTATCCCATCTCGGCATTCTTCCATGCTACACATCCCAGGAGGATGTCGTGGACGCTGACTCCCGATCTTCACGGCAGGCCGGGAAAGATATTTTACCAGAAGGGATCTGGCCTTGTGTCATTTATCAGCCGCCCTTCCGGCTCTGTAATGCCGTTCAGGGGATTGTACCCGGGCAGTGTCCCGAGTAAAGACAGCTTGTTGCTCTAGCCGGTGTAATTACTGACCTTCTGCAATGATTTCATGGGGCACGGGGGAGTATACCCCAAGGTGAACCCTCGGTGCAGTGGGTAGGTCACCCCAACAAATCTTCGGTGGGCTCGCTTAGCTGACTGGGCCCTGAAGCATTTTTAGACTGAGCTGGAGAGCATTGGTCTATTCGCAGCTGTGAGCGCTACCAGTGTTGGGTTACCTCCCAACCCCAATCTGTTTTTGGCTTTGATGGAGCGATATATCTCGCTCACCGGGACTTTCGCCACTCCACTGGGGGAGTTGGGATTGTCGCTCCACGAGATGGCAGAGATCTCAAGACTGCCAATGGGGGATACTCCTTATGAGGAGGACGTTCCCACAAACTGGGAGCTGGGGGATTCTGACCTTGGGTAGTGGCAGTGTACCACGAGCTGATGTGCCACTACCTTGCTTGTACCGCCTTTTATGGTGAGCCTTCAGATTTGGCTCATACCAATAAGTGGGCGTCCTACCTCTTCTTTCTCCGGGCCAGGACTGCTAAGCCAGAGAAGGTCTTGGACACGAGGGATCAGCCTATGAATTTTCTGAGCGTGCTTAGAGCTCAGGTAGTCAACGATCTCATGGAGGACGCTGGGGCTTCGGACCAGATTCTCGATGAAGGGATAGGGAAATATCCTGTAGGCACTAAGGCCTACAGTTATTTGAGGCATTGCCGCAGGCCTCTGTCCAAGGAAGCTCAACTGTCTGGATTCCTCTCTATATGGCTGCGCCGACTGGTGGTACCCGATATTGCATCCACGGACCGTATTTACCGTAACATGCTATGGCCTGCAGTGTATCTAGTATTCGGGGCAAGACTGGGCTTGCTCCCTGCCATGGTGTGTCGCATACAAGCTGGCCTGAGGGCCATGACTGATGGGCTGCTTGCCGATAAAACTCGGCGTGATAGATTTCCCAGGGTAGAATTACCATACCTGTATTTGATAGGATGGTTAATTCTCCATAACCCCTGGGTGATGTCTCCCGGATCTGGTAGTAGTTCGGGGGGTAGTTTTTTGCTGAATTACAAGAAATCTTCCTGGAACGTGACCACAGTTTTAGACTGTCGGCGGGTGCTGAGTTTCAGTTACAGCTGGAAGCTCTTCCGCACTGTACCCCCTGTACATCTCAATCAACAGGGGATCAGACTTCAGGATGTAGGCGACGGGCAGACCATTCTTTCTCCTGAGTCTTTTAATTGGTTGGTCTGTATTAGACCTTCCCATTTGCTATACAGAAGCGAAGACTATTGCTTCTTGGAGCCCTACCTGCCTAGTCGATTTGCCAGACAGTTTGGGTACGACCAATTACATGTGGGCAATGCCGTTACCAGCTTCAGGTCCAGGGGTGGACTCATTAATGGAGCGAAAGGATGGCGATACTTCATCATGGGTTACACTAAACAACTTTTACCATATCCGTCATTTCACTCTTCACGGAGCTGCGCATCCTCCACTCGTATGCCCAGTTCTATGTGGCAACCAACACCTTCCATCATGATTTTGATATGCATAGAAGTTTTAGGGTGCCCTCTTCCAAGTCTGCAGGAAGAGATGAAGTCCCCTCGGTCTCTTCTGACGAGGGTGAAGATTCCGTGAATCCAGATGAGCCTCTGTTGGCGGTACCGATGGGTGAAATACCTCCGCCTGCAGGGCCTCTGGTAATCTCCTTTAAGCGAAGGGATCCTGTTCCGAAGGAGACTTTCCCTCGCAAGAGGAAGAAGAAGATGGTTACTCATCCTCTCAGGATTCCCGGCAATGAGGCTCCTAGAAGTGAGCCTACATCTCCCCTGTTGGGGATGATTCTTTGATTAGAGGTTCCTCGTATTTTAGAGAGGGAGCCTCTGCAGTTCTGGCTGGCTGTGCCGGAGAATTCCTTCTTGAGGCTGCTGTCGCTGCTACCGCTTCAGGTAGTGGTACGAGATCGCCTTTGGGGCCGAGCCGAATAAGGATATCTTTATCCGGATCAGCATCGGGAGAAACCCCTGCCGTGTCCGTCAGTGCACCCAGCGAGATTCCAGCCGATGAGCCTCGGTTGGAACTTGACGAGGACCTGGAAGAATATTTGCCAGTGTCGGTTGACACACCACCTTCTCCAGGTATGACAGCTTGCTTAGCATCATTAAGAAATGATTTAGCTGTACTGGCTGCGGACGCGACATATACGCCATCGGCCATGGGTAAATATCGTCTTTATGCCTCTTTTTTAGTAAAGTTAACATCATTTCGATATTAACTTCCTTTTGTCTTCTTTTCAGGGGAAGACCTCTTCGGTGAGGGCAGTGTTGACGCATCTTTTGGTACTGTTTCAGCTCCTGACGGTGGCATGAAGGTGCCTGACTTCGAAGAGAAGACATTTTTGGGTGCCGGCTCGCCTGAAGTGGTTCCGATATCTCAGGAGGAGGATGAGCCTGTCGTTACGACAATGCCTCCTTCGAGTACGCCAGCCACTTCGTCCGGTGTTGGTGCATCTTCTTTTGTCGCACCACCTGTTGAGGCGACGGCCGTGGTCACATCATCTGCGATCATTCCTGGAGGAGGATTGGCCAATATCGCGGCCACTCCCAGCGTCCATTCGGATCTAGCTGCGTTGACCGAGCAGTACACTAGTATCTTCTACACCACCTTAAAAATGTTAATATCAATGGTGTTGGCGAAGAATCTGAGCTTCGAGGCTCTGAGGGGCTCCTCCCGGTCCGCGATAGTGCCGATCCAAGAATTTAACGATACTAGGGTAGCTGACACGCTGGAGAAGATAGTTAATGGTTTGGAGCAACCCATTAATGAATACTTGCAGCTAGCTCGAGGCAGCATTGACGGTCTCGTTCAAGCTAGGTACGACTCCCTGACTGCACAGCTTGCTGAACAGATGGAGTCTCTGAATAAGTCCATCGAGGCTCAGCAGCAGGAGATGGATCATGAGCGTGTCCAATTGGAGTATGTCGTTCCCGAGTTAACCCAGTGCGAAGCCGAATATGAGAAAGTGGCAGCGAAGGCCCGCATATTGAAGGATGAGCTCGTTCGAGTAGAGGCGAAGGCTCTCTCTTTGTCGGCAGCCCAAGATGTGCTGAAGGAGCGACGGGCGACTGTTCAGCAAAACCTAACACGTGTGGGTGCCTTCCACTCAGGTTTTGTGCGGGCTCGGTCTGAGCTAGCTGCTTTGAACAATGATGCGACAAGGTTAGAACGGGCTCGCACCAACGTCTTGGACTCCCGGGATGAGAGAATGGTTGCTCTAACGCAGCAGATTCGCGACCTAACCGCTCCCCCCAAATGATGCACCCCTTTTTTTTTGCTTTTCAATGTAATTTTGCTCTTTCTGGGGATAGTAAAGAGGCTCTTATCTGACTTTGTGGACCCATCATTTTGGAATATAAATAACAGGTTTGGGTGAAAGTAATATCAGAGGTAATATGGACGTGATATACTCTCGGTAAGTTTTAGCAGGACATATCTATTCAGAGGTTATATGGATATGATAGAATATGCTTTAGCCAAAATTTGTACACAAAATACTATCAGAGGTAATATGGACGTGATAGGTCTTGAAGTTCCAAATTAGTTAAACATATATATTCACAGGTTATATGGACATGATAGTTTTTGTGGACTCAACACCACTGGCGTACATAGAGTTAAGTACGGGTGCTAAGTTGAGATGACAACCGATATCAGAGGTAATATAAACATGAAAATCGATAGCCGGATTAGGGAGGTTTGTTCAGAGGTAATATGAATATGACAAACTCTCTGGGTTGTGACTCCATCGGGGATGGAGGTATACATCTGCTCAGAGGTAATATGGACATGGCAGTTTTTGTGGACTCAACACCACTGGCGTACTGAGAGTTAAGTACGGGTGCTAAGTTGAGATGACAACCGATATCAGAGGTAATATGAACATGATAATCGATAGCCGGATTAGGAAGGTTTGTTCAGAGGTAATATGAATATGACAAACTCTCTGGGTTGTGACTCCATCGGGGATGGAGGTATACATCTGCTCAGAGGTAATATGGACATGGCAGTTTTTATGGACTCAACACCACTGGCGTACTTAGAGTTAAGTACGGGTGCTAAGTTGAGATGACAACCGATATCAGAGGTAATATGAACATGATAATCGATAGCCGGATTAGGGAGGTTTGTTCAGAGGTAATATGAACATGACAAACTCTCTGGGTTGTGACTCCATCGGGGATGGAGGTATACATCTGCTCAGAGGTAATATGGACATGGCAGTTTTTGTGGACTCAACACCACTGGCGTACTTAGAGTTAAGTACGGGCGCTAAGTTGAGATGACAACCGATATCAGAGTTAATATGAACATGATAATCGATAGCCGGTTCAGGGAGGTTTGTTCAGAGGTAACATGAACATGACAAACTCTCTGGGGAAAGAAATATTTGGACAACAGTTCAGAGGTAATATGAACATGAACATATGTCTTAGCAATTCACTATGGAGTGATTTTCCTAAGTGAGGATAGTCCTGAAGAATCCACTGGGGAATTTTTAGGGACTCTTCATCAGGTATATTCCTGAAGGGAGCAAATTTGTCGTGTTAGAAGAACCGATTTGCATTGATTATCCCTTTGTTTACAGATGCAAAGTGATGACTTTGGCGTTGATCTACTCCTGGATTCTCCTTTACAGAACATAGCACGCCTTTTTCTAGGATGATGAATGTACCGATGAAAGAGACAATAATCTGGGTCATCAATTTTGCCAGCTCTCTCGGGATATCTGATGTTGGGAAGCTAAAGTTTACGTTCCTCCATCAATATATTGAAGATTTCAATGATGTCATCTTCATTGAAGGAGAAAGTCCCTTTTGGTCTTCGGGCTCCCGATGCCTGAGTTTTACGTCCTTCTGGGAAGATCGTCATCGTCGCATCATTTTCGGATTTCGGGGGAGTTCTACCCCAAGCTTTGGATGCTGGCTTATTTTGTCGAGGTAGGCTACCCCCAGACATGTCGCGGCATTTGTCCACAGAAGCTGATTTAGGAGGTCCTGCCTCTGGTTGTGCAGGATCAGACTCTTGAGGTTGTGAGTTTGTAAGAGATGCAGTATACCCCAACCCAAAACGAGCTTGTTGACAGTAAGAATTACCCTGCAACGGTATTTGCCTGCCTTTTCCATAGCTGAGGCCTTGTTTCAACCTCAAATCATAACCCATACTTTGTATAATTTTTAAAGCCTGTGGGCTATACCTGTGGATTTGTATTTTGCCACCCTCAGACTCACAAAATTCTTCCTGTACAATCGGGCTGCTCCGTATGCGACCGAAGACTATTGGACGCTGGTCGTCGCGAGTTGGAGGAAAAATAAAGATGGAATCTTCTTGTGGCCCACCTGTCATGATGACATTAGATGTTGATGCATCGTCCCACAAGATCTCCCCGTGTTTGACAGTTAGGGGAGTTGAAGCCTGTCTATGACTCTTGTCCTTGCATTTCTGGATCAGATACTCGCGCAGGTCAGGAGGAGTTACAGAAGGAGAAGAAGATGGCTTGTTCCTCCTGTTCACATCAGTGGGCATGCGGATGTTGGAAACCATAGTTTTCCTTGTGCCACCCGTATATAACAGGTTGGCCATCTGGGTAGCGGATAATCCCCGATGAGGGTGTCTTTCTGCAAACTGAGCCTTCTTTACGCTAAGGGGCTTTGCCTGGCGTAATTTGGAGCTTTGCTCAGGTTGGCGTAAAGCCGAAGAAGTCCTCAGTCGGCCATTAGCTTCTCGCATAATCCGGAGGGCGGGCAGATTGTTCCCTCGCTGGCGTAAAGGCCGAGAAGTTGAGCAGTCCGCCACTTGCTTTCCCTTGCGTAGTTTGAAGGGATCATCTGCTTTTTCGCGGAAGGCAGATGCATTTTTACGCACGGAGTGAGCTTGGAATTCCTGATTTGGCTGTGAGGCATTATCAGAAATTTTGTCTGCCACGTCACAGATGGGAGACAGAGTTTTACGTGCAGAGTCGCCTATGTTGGAAACCATAGTTTTTCCTGTGCCACCCGTATACAACAGGTTGGCCATCTGAGTGGCGGATAATCCCCGAGGAGGGTGTCTTTATGCAAACTGAGCCTTCTTTACGCTGAGGGGCTTCGCCTGGCATAATTTAGAGCTTTGCTCAGGTTGGCGTAAAATCGAAGAAGTCCTCAGTAGGTCATCAGCTTCTTGCGTAATCCGGAGGGTGGGCAGATTGTTCCCTCGCTGACGTAAAGGCCGAGAAGTTGAGTAGTCCGCCACTGGCTTTCCCTTGCGTAGTTTGTAGGGATCATCTGCTTTTTCGAGGAAGGCAGATGTATTTTTACGCACGGAGTGCACTTGGAATTCCTGATTTGGTGCTGAGGCATTATCAAAAATTTTGTCTGCCACGTCACAGACGGGAGATAGAGTTTTACGCGTAGAGCGCGATGAATACTTCTAGACTAGCGCTGAGGCATTGCCAGAAGTTTTGTCTGCCCTGTCAACGACAGGCGACTGAAGTTTACGCGCAAGGCACGAAGTATACTTCTGTGTTAGCGCTGAGGCATTGCCAGAAGTTTTGTCTGCCCTGTCAGCGATAGGCGACTGAATTTTACATGCAAGGCGCGGAGTATACTTCTGGGTTAGCGCTGAGGCATTGCCAGAAGTTTTGTTTGCCCTGTCAGCGACAGGCGACTGAATTTTACGCGCAAGACACGGAGGGAGCAATGCTACAACCTCGTAGGTCGGAGAGATCGGAGTCGACAGGAATGGTAGAGGATGTCTTGGGCATCCAGACCTTACGCAGATTCCTGTTGTCTTGGACAGAGAGAGAGTGAGAGCTACCCCCTGTTCGAAGCATATCTTCATAGGCAGACTGGTCGAACTGGACGACCAGGGTCTTCTTTATGGATCCCACGGATACCGCATCGTGTTGAGCAATTGCTTCCTCATCAGAAGAGAAAGATGTCCCCAGCAGAGTCACCATCTTGTGTTTGATAATAAACAAAAGAAATAGAAACGAGGTTTATACGAAACCCGCTCTTATGTTTACAAACAAGAAGTACAATTTAATCCTATACAAGGATGTCGAGTACAATTTTTTAATCTGGGCAAATATTGCTATAGGAGTCTGATCTGCGGTCGATCACTTTATCCCTTGGACCACACGATAATGAAGGAATGCCGTAGAAGACAGAAAGTAGCTTCGAAGGTTGCTAAAGAGAGTGGATGATCGATGCCAAAGTCGTCGATCCTTACTCTTTACCTGAGCTCTGGATTCTTCTCTCTTGATCTTGGAGTTCTCGACCTTTCGATCTTCAAATCTTCGACCTTCTTTTTCTCTGCCTCTCCAATTGGTGACCAATTTTCTGACCTTTTACCTCTGTCAATAGAGGTCTCTTTTATAAAGTCTTACTGACAGTGACCATCCAGTCAGCCTAGAAGCTGAACAGTGGAAAGTACAGCATCCTTTTACACGATGGTTACAATAACCATTACCCGCGTATAAATAATCTTTTGAATGAGCGTGTGATGCATGTCCAATTAAGAGACGACGCGTATAACTGCTGCAAAGATCACGGCATAAAAGCCACGTGGGTAGTTATCCCTTGCGTAGAAAAGGTTGGCGTAGAAGCCAATGACTGCCACCATGGCATAGAAGTCAAAGAGTTATCAAACCGACATAGAAGCTGAGTAGGCATAGAAGCCGAGTGGGCGTAAAAGCCGAGTAGGCGTAGAAGTCGAGCGGACGTAAAAGCCGAGTAGGCGTAGAAGCCGAGCGGGCGTAGGAGCCGAGTGGGCTTAGAAGCCGAGCGGGCATAGGAGCCGGACTTACAATTTTTTTAGAGATATAATCAAATCTCTTGCATTAAATACAGAGATATGCCCCAATCTGTGCATTAAATGTAGAGGCGTATCTCGAAGATCTGCCATCATTCTGCACATTAAATGCAGAGACGTGCCTCGAGCCCTGTACGAAGAGCAGCTTTTGACGTGGCAGCATGTTTGTCTTCTGCGGAGCGTAAACAGCTCACATCTGCCTGTGTACAACTAGGCAGCATATTCCCTTGCTTGCGTAAAAGCAGTTTACGTCGAGGAGATGTCACTAAACGACGGTTCGGTGACATTTAATCAAATCTCCTGTATTAAATGCAGAGATCTGCCATTATCCCGCGCATTAAATACAAAGACGTGTTTTGAAGGTATGCCACCCTTCTGCGCATTAAATGCAGAGACGTACCTCGAGCCCTGTACGAAGAGCAGCTTTTGACGTGGCAGCCTGTTTGTCTTCTGCGGAGCGTAAAACAGCTCACATCTGCCTGTGTAAAACTAGGTAGCCTATTCCCTTGTACGCGAAAAAGCAGTTTACGCCGAGGGAATGGCAGTAAATGACAGTCTGGGTTGCATTAATCAAATCTCTTGCATTAAATACAGAGATCCGCCATCATCCTGTGCATTAAATACAGAGACGTGTTTTGAAGGTCTGCCACCACTATAGTCGTCGCCTGGGTAGCCGTGCAGTACTCTTTGTCAGGAGTCAGACATCAGGTTCACTGCATGATTTGACAGGTTCATCTCGAGGAATACGAAGCGTTCCTCGTACACTTCAATGCTGCATTAAAAGCGGATGAGTTTTACGCCATAAAGGTGATATAGCACTCTTTTTACGCTGGAGCAGCCTGGACATACTGCATTACGCGGAGAGTCCTTGAGCTTATATTTTACGCTGTACATAGCGAAAAAGCTCTGTTGCACGCCTATGGCTCTGAAGTTATCTTTTTACGCTGCCCAGCCTCAACATGCTGCGTATAGCTATCCAGCGTATTTTTCATGCTTCTACAGGATGCAGATGTCTGAGTCTTTAATAAAACCCTTGGAGCGCCCTACCATTGTTGAAATATTCGGAGCCCAACATCAGCCGATAAATTCCAACAAGTTGTTGCATTCTAGACTTGACACGCCAATTTAGGCACTGGACTTTTCCGTCACTCAAAATCATAATCGCTTGTGCTCTAATTTAAATTGCATAACTTCCCATACCCAAATTCTATTATTTAATCCTGTGTTGCGCACCTGTGTCGTTGCCATCAATTTTGAGACACCAACTCAACCCGTTGAGCCAGACCAATTAAAGGGTCCAAGACTGATACCAAGCATACACCGATCATGACCTTTGTGTCACTCCCAATTGAGATCCCATGTGCCTCTATTTAATTTAAGAGCACATGACAATTTATTTTAATTTAATTGGGGATACCAACTTTGACTAATTCCATTTTTAATCCCAACTTAACCCAATGCCCTATGAATTAAGCCCAAACAAAACACACAATACCCCCTCACCCTACAAAATACCAAACACCAATTCTCCCATAAATTTTGTATTATTTTATGTGTTTGTGCTAATTACCAAAATTAAGGGGCTTAGTTGCAAAAGTTACACTAGGTGGCAACACCCCATTGGTTCAAGCCAAATGGAGAAGCCCTCCATTCTTTGACTAGTCAACACCCCCTCCCATGAATGAAAAATTTCTATGAACAATCCTGGATTCATTCAAATAGGGAGCATCATCACCACACACTCCCAATCCCCATCCCTATAAAATGTCTCTTCCTACACTCTTTCCCAAGCAGGCCCTAATCCCCAAACTTGGGAAACCCCACCCCTCTCTCTCTCTCTCTCCTCCCTCCCTACACTCACAGTCGAATACTTTTTCCTTTCTTCTTTCTCTTCTTCCTTTGTTCTTCTTCTTCATCTCTTCTCCTTCTTCACAATTCAACCCCGGCCTCGTCCAACCCAACGCGACTCCGGCCGAGCTTACTCCTCCGGCCACCCGAGCCACTGCCTGAAGCTTCCTCTGCCCTGCTGCAGTCAGTCTTCACCACCACCCTCTGTGCTACCGTCGGCACCACCATCTCCAGTCGTCCCATACCATCACCATCTTCTCCGATGCCACCGACATCCGCCACGACCACCACCTCCACAGAACTGCTCCACCTCCAGTCTTCACCACCATCCCCGACGGCACCTTTAACACCACCACCATCAACACCGTGACTACCCTGTTGAAGCCTCCTCCCTCAACTCCGGTGTGCAACCACCGCCACCACTGGCCAACTCCACCGTGAACACCACTACCAGCAACCCCACCCGCAGTCGACGTCCACCAGAGCCAATACTGGCAGGATCACCTCTGCCGCAGAGGTAGCCTCTATCTCCCAACCCCTTGTGTGTTAAAATATCGTTTATATATAACTTAGGGTTTGTGTTGAATGCTTTGAGTTTAGGGTTTGTGTATGAAATCAATTTATTTTAGTGTATTATATGCATGTGGGATTTATGATTAATACATATTATGATGTGAATTGATGTTCATGGGTGGAGGATATGAAATATATACATGCGAGGGTTGAAAATATGATATGTTAAATTTAGAGTTTTAAACGCCATGTGAGATCTTGGGGTTTATTACATGATATAAAATACATGAATGGTTGTAAATGATATAGATTTATTTAAGGGTTTGCTATACATTGAGATTTTAAGATTTTTGGATGCATGAGTTTAAGGTTTATTATATCTTAATATGTGAAATTGATGGTGATATTAAAACATTGAATATAAATGATGAACATAATTACATAGTAGTTTTATTGAGAAATAGAAAAGATTGTATATGTTTGAGGGTTTGATAATTAATTATTAATTTAGTCAAGGACGATAATTGAACGTAATGATAATGTCTATGAAGACCAGATGAAACAGAGGATTTGATGATGGTTTGAACCACGAAATATCATAATGAATATAGTAAGATTGAGGTTTGGATTGATGATAATGTACAGATGATTAATTTGATTAGATGTAACATACCCCCAGTCCACCTTGGTCAACCCTCTAGCGTCGTGTCCAAGTGAGTTGTATCTGAGTTTGAGCATATGATTAGACATGTGTCATATCTTATTTCAGTCTCGTGATAGTCTATTGATTGAGCTTGTATCTCGTCTCTAGGTACTATGGGACCCGCGGACTTGGACGTTGTACCGGATCCCCGTCATCAGCAGCCAGACGCAGGCAAGTGTACCTTGCCACCCTGTATTTCAGTAACCAAATATTTATTGTTTTATTATATACATTGTGCTCGTGTTTGTTTAAGATCGTTACTTCATGTCCGGATCACAACCGGATGCAGACATTCGTCGTAACGTCTTGTAACGAATGATAGATGTTCGTAACACCTCGATGTATGTACCTATGTATATCATCACCCTAGGACACATTCATACACTATTATCGTACCAGATTTCCTGTATCCTGATACTGACATCATGATTGGAGACTGGAATAACCTTAGGGTTGCGTTTGTTGATAGTTACTTCTATGTGAAGAGACTGCTAGATAGAGGTTCAGGTTCAGCGCACAATCATTGACCGCTTGGGAAGAAAAAGACAGCTACTAGACGTTTGGGCTCTTCTGCACGCGCTTTATATATGTATGTCCTGTTGATGTACTGTTCATGTATCCAGAGTAGTAGTATCACCCGTGTGACTCTGTGCTCGGAGCTACGGTACGCCCCGTGTGTCTTTGTGTTCGGAGCTACAATTTTATTTTGGACAGCCCACGCGTTGAACATTATCTTCAAACTGTGTCTCACTTAGGTGATTATGCTAGATTACCCCGTCGTTGCACTTGTAATTTATGTTATACTTGGCATGCTGTATTTTTGTACCTTGTTACGTCCCTTTGAGGACCTGGTTCCCTTCCAGGTTTAGGCGAGGAGGATTACCCAGAGGAGTATGGTCCGGGTACGTATCCAGCAGCAGGACCCATTGCGGAGGACGAGGTCATCCCCGAGGACTTTGCCTGATCACTGGTAGTGACTTTATCCTTGGGACGGTATTACTATCTAGCTATCTGATGTCGTTCCAAGTTATCTCATTGCTTACTTCCATTTCAGTATTTTGTACTTGCGGGTTTGTTCCCGTGTGACTACTCTAGTATTTGTACTATGATACATTTTCTCGTGATATTTCCTTTCTGCACATTAGTAGTTTGTGATTACCTCTATGTAGTCTTATATCTGTTGCCTGTGGATGAGATTTATATTCACTATTTATGTGTTGGTTATTCATTGTACTTTACAGCTTAGGTGCACTCTGACGGGCCCATTAGATTGGGATGCCCACCGAAGTGTGCTGTTGGCCGTTGCCATGTGACTCGGTTCCTTATCTTTGGAACCGGGGCATGAAAAGGTTTTTTTGGTGGCCCACGCAGGTCTGATTTAAATCATCTTGGTCACCTGACTGTGCCAAGCGAGCCTGCAAATTAGGAATAGATATTAGGAATCTCATCAACAAGTTTGAAACCTTCGTATGACACCTCTATCTCGATTTCTTTTACCAAATTGCATCTTGTTTGTTTCCTCAATGTTGATCGTAATCATGACTTCTTTTCAGAGTTATGAATCTCCGTAGTGGACGCATCGTGCAGCCGGGCAATGTTTCCCGTGACGCAAGATTATCCGGGGAATCGGAATTGGGGCATGTTCTTCTGTTGACTCCAGCTCCCCTGGGAAAGTTATCGGGGCAGCCAGAGGTGCCTTCGAACGGGCATCAGACTCCGCATTAGGAAGGACCTGAGGATTAGAGGACCCCGAGACAGGAGGAGCAGCAGCTGCCCCCACCTCCACCATTACCTCCTCAGATGCCCTATATGCCATTTCTCGTAGGGCATCCCATGGATGGGACACAGATGTTTCAGATGGTATATGCGATGATGCAGGCCCAGCAGCAGGTCCAACAGTAGGCTCAGCAGCAGGCCCAGCAACGCCAGGCTGAGACCTTGAGGGAGAGTATCGTGACGACCTTGGGGCAGGCGTCACCACAAACACACCAGTCGATGATGGGGTCTGTCATAGACTTCCGTCGTATGATGTCATAACCTTTTGCTGGCATAGAAGAGCCGATGGAGGTCCATGCATGGCTCACTAGCATTCAGCACCAACTGGAGGCTACTGATCTCCCCCGGCACCGATGGATGACTGCCATCAGGATGCAGCTCACTGGCAACGCTCATCACTGGTGGCTCTCAGAGGAGCAGCGTTTGGGACCAGACCGGGTCACGTGGAAAGAGTTCTCTAGGCTCTTCCAGGAGATGTACATACCCTCCACTGCCCGAGTAGAGCCTCGGGATAGATTTTAGAACCTCCGGCAGGGCAGTATGACTATGGAGGAATACAATGCTGAGTTCCTCCGCCTGAGCAGATTTGCACCGTACCTGATCCCTACCAAGGAGACGAAGGCCGAGAAGTTCTATGAAGGCCTGAGTTTCGAGACGTAGAGATTTATCGGGTCCTTAGCCCCCACCTCCTACTCTGAGGTATTATTAGCAGCACGACGCCAGGACCGCATCAACAAGATGAAGGCTAGCCTGAAGCACTCCTGTGCGTCGTTATCAGCAGTTCGAGCCCCGTAGGGAGGACCTGTGAAGCGTCCTCTAGTACAACAGCAGAGAACAGCACCCCTGCAGGGAGCAGTAATTCCCATATACCATTTCTGCGATAAGAGGGGACATTTATTGAGGGACTATCGACGAAGGCTGGGCGTATGTCTGAGATGTGGGTCGAGCTAGCATGTAATCCGAGATTGCCCCGACCAGAGGGATCCAGTACAGATGGTTCACCGGCCAGCCCTGGCAGCACCGAGGCCGCCTTACGCAGGAGCTGGAGCACTGCGACCACCAGCACCCAGGGGAAATCAGAGGAGGCCACCCTTGGCCCCACAGGCAGATCGATTCCAGCAGGCTCGACAGCAGCAGCTGAGGGCACCGGCACCGAGACATGGTCAGGCCTATGCGATGACTATAGAGGAGGCAGAGACAGCCGGAGAAGTGATCGCATGTACTATCTTAGTAGCTTCATTACCAGCAGTAGTCTTATTTGATTATGGTGCCACACACTCTTTTATAGCAGCTAGTTTTGTGTCCACCTATAGAATAGCCACTACACCCCTACCGAAGATCAAGAGGATTCTTACGGGAGGTAGAATAGTACCTGTTAGCGATACTTGTAGATCATATTCAGTAGTTGTCTGCGGACGTGAGATGCGTGCCCGATTTCTGGTCTTCTCCATGCCGGACTATGACATTGTCCTAGGCATGGATTAGTTGAGCCAATACCATGCAACGCTAGATTGTCGTCGTGGTTGTATCATATTTAGACCCCTAGATCACCCAGAATTTGAGTTTCTTCGGGGAGCCCGAGAGCATGGTGTCCAACCTACCCTAGCGACACACATTTCAGAAGGTGAACCGATATACCCTCACTTTATATCAGAGTTTGAGTATGTATTTCCAGAGGATCTCCCAGGCCTGCCACCTGACAGAGAGATTGAGTTCACTATAGAGTTGACTCCCGGAGTCGAGCCAGTTACTTCCCCCGTTTACAGACTAGCACCGAAGGAGTTGGTTGAGTTGAAAGTCCAAGTAGATGATCTCTTAGATAAGAATTTCATATGGGCTAGTATATCTCCATGGAGAGCACCCATTTTATTTGTACCGAAGAAGGACGGGACGGTATGCTTGTGTATCTATTACAGGGCGTTGAATGCTGTAACGATAAAGAACAAGTATCCACTACCGCACATCGATGATTTATTTGATCAGCTTAGTGGTGGATGTGTATTCTCGAAGATCGATCTCAGATCCGGTTATCATCAGATCAAGGTGCAGAGAGAGAACATCCCGAAGACGACTTTTTGGATGAAGTATGTGCACTATGAGTTTCTAGTCATGCCGTTTGGTTTAACCAACGTGCCAGCAATATTTATGAGTCTGATGAACAATGTTTTCCACCAGGACTTAGATAAGTTCGTGGTGGTATTTATCGACGATATCTTGGTATATTCCAAGAGCCAGGAGGAGCACGAGAGACATCTCAGGATTGTGTTGGAGACGCTGAGGCAGGAGAGGTTGTACGCCAAGCTCAGCAAATATGAGTTCTGCTTGGATAGGGTACCATTCCTGGGATACATAATCACCGGAGATAGACTATCAGTTAACCCAGAGAAGATAGCTGCAGTAGAGACGTGGCCTACCCCTACATCAGTTACAGAGGTTAGGAGTTTCCTCGGACTTGCCGAATATTATCGGAGGTTCGTGGAAAATTTCTTGAGGATCGCTGTGCGTATGACGCGACTGACACGTAAAGACGAGGAGTTTATCTGGACCGACGAGTGTCAGACGGCTTTCGATGAGCTGAAGAAGCGTCTGACATCAGCACCGATTTTGACACTTCCTTCAGGATTGGGAGGATTTGTAGTGTACAATGATGCGTCTGGGAGCGGATAAGGATGTGTACTGATGCAACACGATAAAGTGATAGCCTACATATCGAGACAGCTGAGAGTTTATGAGAAGAACTATCAGACGCACGATCTAGAGCTGGCTGCAGTGATATTTATACCAAAGCTATGGCGACACTACCTTTATGGTGAGTGTATAGAGATTTACACAGATCACAAAAGTCTAAAGTATGTCTACACGCAGAAGGAGCTCAACATGAGACAGAGGTTCTGGCTAGAGTTGATGACAGATTATGATACAAAGTTGCAGTACCACCCTGGCAAGGCGAATGTAGTAGCAGATGCCTTAAGCAGAAAGCCCATGGCCTACTTTTTGATGACTCAGCGGCAATTGCTAGAGGATCTTCAGGAGCTTGGGATAGAGATTGTATTGCCAGGCATGGATGGACAGATGTCCAGTCTTGAGGTTCAGTCCACATTGATAGAGAGGATCAAGTCAGCCCTGCCTACAGATGCGAGATTTGGATGACTGCGAGAGAGGACAGAGGCCGGCATGCAGACGGGACTCGGGATTCACGAAGACAGAATATTAAGGTGTGGAAATTGCCTATACGTTCCGAGTGGCGAGCTACGCCAGGAGTTGATGACCGAGGCTCATAGCTCGATTTATTCTATTTATCCCGGGGGTACGAAGATATACCGAGATTTGAGACAACATTACTGGTGGCATGGGATGAAGAGAAAGATTACAGGATTCATGGCGAGATGTTTGGTTTGTCAGCAAGTAAAGGCTGAACATCAGAGGACTGCAGGACTATTGCAGCCGCTTCCCATTCCCGAGTGGAAGTGGGAACACATTACCATGGACTTCGTCACAGGATTTCCGGGAGCCCTAGCGGAAAGGATGCAGTTTAGGTTGTCGTAGACAGACTCACCAAGTCTGCACATTTCTTGCCCTTCAGAGTTGGGCAGTCCACGAAGATATTAGCTGACATATATATGAGGCAGATAGTACGACTACATGGAGTGCCTGTCAGCATTGTATCGGATCGTGATTCCAGATTCATGTCATATTTTTGGCGGAGTATACAGGAGAGTCTAGGAACTCGTCTCAAGTTCAGTACTGCATATCATCCACAGACTGATGGCCAGTTAGAGCGCACGATACAGATACTAGAGGATATGTTGAGAGCGTGCATGATTGACTTTGGAGGATCTTGGGAGGACCATCTACACTTGGTGGAATTCTCCTACAATAACAGCTACCAGGCTAGCATACAGATGGCACCTTATGAGGCACTGTACGACAGGAAGTGTAGGTTACCGGTATATTGGAGTGACATGGGAGAGCGTCAGATACTTGGTCCAGAGTTGGTGACACAGACAGTGGAGAAAGTAAAACAGATTCAGAGCCACATGCGTGCAGCACAGGACAGACAAAAATATTGGACAGATGTGCACCGCAGACCTTTAGAGTTCAAGGAAGGTGACTATGTATTTTTGAAGATATCGCCTACTCGTGGTACCAGCAGCTTCGGAGGCAGAGGCAAGCAGAGTCCGAGGTACATCGGACCTTTTGACATCTTGGAACGAGTTGGCGAAGTGGCTTATCTTCTTGCATTGCCTTCATTATTAGAAGGAGTGCATGACGTATTTTACGTATCACAGATGAGGAGATATGTGGCAGACCCTAGCCACGTGCTTGATCATTCGAAGATTACAGTCGGGCCTAATTTATCTTACGTAGAGCAGCCAGTGTAGATATTCGATCACAGTGAGAAGACTTTGAAGGTCAGACTATTCGACTGGTCAGAGTTGCATGGAAGCATTATTTGCCAGGCGAGTCTACCTGGAAGCACGAGGATTTTATTCGACAGCGTTTCCCATATTTATTTGAGGACCAAGGTACGAATTTACGTAACGCATTTGATTACCAGTTTGCTTTTAAATTCTCATAGCTATTATCGTACTTTACTTTTAATTTCGGGGACAAAATTTTTCTAAGTTGGGAAGGATGTAAACCCCTTCATTTATTTCTATAAATAGTCTGATTATGGGTTGGAAAATTTTGGTTTAGCAGCAGATGTTTAAGGTTTAGAATTAAGGATGCAGATGTCTGAGTCTTTAATAAAATCCTTGGAGCGCCCTACCATTGTTAAAATATTCGGAGCCCAACATCAGCCCATAAATTCTAACAAGTTATTGCATTCTAGACTTGACAAGCCAATTTAGGCGCTGGACTTTCCCGTCACTCAAAATCATAATCGCTTGTGCTCTAATTTAAATTGAACAACTTCCCGTACCCAAATTCCATTATTTAATCCTGTGTCGCGCACCTGTGTCATTGCCATCAATTATGAGACACCAACTCAACCAGTTGAGCCGGACCAATTAAAGGGTCCAAGATTGACACCAAGCCTACACCGATCATGATCTTTGTATCACTCCCAATTGAGATCCCATGTGCCCCCATTTAATTTAAGAGCACATGAAAATTTATTTTAATTTAATTGGGGATACCAACTTTGACTAATCCTATTTTTAATCCCAACTTAATCCAATATCCCATGAATTAAGCCCATGCAAAACACACAATACCCCCTCACCCTACAAAATTCCAAACACCAATTCTCCCACAAATTTTGCATTATTTTATGTGTTTGTGCTAATTCCCAAAATTAAGGGGCTTAGTTGCAAAAGTTACACTAGGTGGCAACACCCCATTGGTTCAAGCCAAATGGAGAAGCCCTCCATTCTTTGACTAGTCAACACCCCCTCCCATGAATGAAAAATCTCCATGAACAATCCTGGCCATTCATTCAAATAGGGAGCATCATCACCACACACTCCCAATCCCCATCCCTATAAAATGTCTCTTCCTACACTCTTTCCCAAGCAGGCCCTAATGCCCAAACTTGGGAAACCCCACCCCCTCTCTCTCTCCTCCCTCCCTACACTCAAAGCCGAATACTTTTTCCTTTCTTCTTCCTCTTCTTCCTTTGTTCTTCTTCTTCTTCTTCTTCTTCTTCTTCATCTCTTCTCCTTCTTCACAACTCAACCCCGGCCTCGGCCAACCCAACGCGACTCCGGCCGAGCTCACTTCTCCGGCCACCCGAGCCACTGCCTGAAGCTTCCTCTGCCTCGCTGCAGTCAGTCTTCACCACCACCCGCTGTGCTACCGCCGGCACTACCATCTCCAGTCGTCCCACACCATCACCATCTTCTCTGATGCCACCGACATCCGCCATGACCACCACCTCCACAGAACTGCTCCACCTCCAGTCTTCACTACCATCCCCAACTGGACCTTTAACACCACCACCATCAACACCGTGACTACCCTGTTGAAGCCTCCTCCCTCCACTCTGGTGTGCAGCCACCGCCACCACTGGCCAGCTCCACCGTGAACACCACTACCAGCAATCCCATCCGCAATCGAGGTCCACCAGAGCCAACACCAGCAGGATCACCTCCGTCGTAGAGGTAGCCTCTCTCTCCCAACCCCTTGTGTGTTAAAATATCGTTTATATATAACTTAGGGTTTGTGTTGAATGCTTTGAGTCTAGGGTTTGTGTATGAAATCAATTTATTTTAGTGTATTATATGCATGTGGGATTTAGGATTAATACATATTATGATATGAATTGATATTCATGGATGGAGGATATGAAATATATACATGCGAGGGTTGGAAATGTGATATGTTGAATTTAGAGTTTTAAATGCCATATGAGATCTTGGGGTTTATTACATGATATAAAATGCATGAATGGTTGTAAATGATATAGATTTATTTAAGGGTTTGCTATACATTAAGATTTTAGGATTTTAGGATGCATGAGTTTAAGGTTTATTATATCTTAATATATGAAATTGATGGTGATATTAAAACATTGAATATAAATAATGAACATAATTACGTAGTAGTTTTATTGAGAAATGGGAAAGATTATATATGTTTGAGGGTTTGATAATTAATTATTAATTTAGTCAAGGACGATAATTGAACGTAATGATAATGTCTATGAAGACCAGATGAAACAGAGGATTTGATGATGGTTTGAACCACGGAATATCGTGATGAATATAGTAAGATTGAGGTTTTGATTGATGATATTGTACAGATAATTAATTTGATTAGATGTAACATACCCTAGTCCACCTTGGTCAACCCTCTAGCGCCGTGTCCAAGTGAGTTGTAGCTGAGTTTGAGCATATGATTAGACGTGTGTCACATCTTATTTCAGCCTCGTGATAGTCTATTGATTAAGCTTGTATCTCGTCTCTAGGTACTACGGGACCCGCGGACTTGGACGTTGTACCGGATCCCCATCATCAGCAGCCAGATGCAGGCAAGTGTACCTTGCCACCCTGTATTTTAGTTACCAGATATTTATTGTTTCATTATATACATTGTGCACATATTTGATTAAGATCGTTACTTCACGTCCGGATCACAACTGGGTGCAAACGTTCGTCGTAACGTCTTGTAACGAACGATAGATGTTCATAATACCTCGATATACGTACTTGTGTATATCGTCACCCTAGGACACATTTATACACTGTTATCGTGCCAGATTTCCTGTATCTTGATACTGACATCATGACTGGAGACTGGGACGACCTTAGGGTCTCATTTTTTGACAGTTACTTCTATGTGAAGAGACTGCTAGATAGAGGTTTAGGTTCAGCGCACAATCGTTGACCGCTTGGGAAGGGGAAGATAGCTACTAGACGTTTGGGCTCCACTGCACGCGCTTTATATATGTATGTCCTGTTGATGTACTGTTCCTTTATCCGAAGTAGTAGTATCACCCGTATGACTCTGTGCTTGGAGCTACGGTACGTCCCGTGTGTCTCTATGTTTGGAGCTACTGTTTTATTTTGGACAACCCACGCATCGAACATTGTCTTCAAACTATGTCTCACTTAGGTGATTATGCTAGATTACCCCGTCGTTGCACTTGTACTTTTTTTATACTTGGCATGCTGTAGTTTTGTACCTTGTTACATCCCTATGAGGACCTGGTTCCCTTCCAGGTTTAGGCGAGGAGGATTACCCAGAGGAGTACGGTATGGGTACGTATCCAGCAGTATGACCCATTGCCGAGGACGAGGTCATCCCCGAGGACTTCGCCTGATCATTGGTAGTGACTTTATCCTTGGGACGATATTACTATCTAGCTATCTGATGCCGTTCCAAGTTATCTCATTGCTTACTTTCATTCCAGTATTTTGTACTAGCGGGTTTGTTCCCGTGTGACTACTCTAGTATTTATACTATGATATATTTTCTCATAACATTTCCTTTCTGCACATTAGTAGTTTGTAATTACCTCTATGTGCTCTTATATCTGTTGCCTGTGGATGAGATTTAGATTCACTATTTATGTGTTATGTGTTGGGTTATTCATTGTACTTTACAGCTTAGGTGCACTCCGACGGGCCCATTAGATTGGGATGCCCGCCGAAGTGTGCTGCTGGCCATTGCCACGTGACTCGGTTCCTTATCTTTGGAACCGGGGCATGACACGAGCTAACCAACTATACCAATCAACACATTATTTATATGAAACATGCAAGTTATATGTGGTCTTTCTATCTTGCCTTAGTTTATTTTACAAGCAAGCAATGATATGGAATTTACTGAATAAACTTGCCACCGTTCGGTGACTTTTACCTGCCCGTCTGAACCACCTGCACAATACTTATCATGTCCTTCCCTGCCACAAAGACACAAGTTAGCTTGCACAAGTTTAAATATACGAAGGGATCTCTGGCATAATGCCATAAAGGATGGGTTACAGTCTCGAGACGAGAATGATATGCAACGCAGGTGGCGAGCCCCGCTACATAACATTCCATCCATACAAATGACTATACGAAATATTTTGTCCGGATCGGATCGGTCCCAGTGGCCCGACAACCGTCCGCAGAAACCAAAAACCTTGTGCACAAGTTGTCTGTGATCAACGATGTCTATACTAAACAATCACTTGATATAGTCTAAGATAATATGTGCACGAGACAATCATATGGCATGATCTGTCTTTGCATAGTCTCCCTGATCAATATATTGCATAGTAAAGTGTGTTCTATACATAGCACATTTTCTAAAAGAAGTATACATTCTAACTTGAATTTGAAGCATATGAAGAATATTCCAAACGAACTAGTATGAAATATGGTAACCGTTCACAAGTAAATTGACAAGCATAAAGTAGTCCAAGTATATTCCTTCTTATATTAACATCTTTTAGTTATTATGGTATCGTTTGATTGGGGCAAGCAAGAAAGCAAGATTTTTTAGATGTGAAGACTTGGAAGAAAGGTCAACTGAATATAGACACTCAAAAGTTGGTTTGAGAAGGAAAGGAAAGAGGTTCTTCAAGACTCCGTTCGCACATCGCCTACTGCACGATCACCTGCATTCCCACGAACAACTGATCAATACCTCTCTACTCTTTCCAATATCGGAATTGAAGTACAGTTTAACGAACAAAAATAATAAAATCCATCGAAACGTTCAAGAAAATGTAAACAAATCCGAAAACCAACTCAAAGCACGAAAGCAACAAGGCGATAGTGAAAACTAGGCAAAAAAAACTTGTAGCGAAGATGTCCCTCTTGACTCTGCCGCTAAGTCCATCCTCGGGGCACGGTCCACTGAATATGAAAATCGATTCCTAAGAAGCAAATCCATAACGAGGATAAGATCTTGATTTAATCTATCCCGATCGAACGATGCCGACTTGCATTTCTTAGCCGCGCTTCCCGAATAGGGGGAACGGGGCACCACATCGGGTCAGGTCGCGGGTTGTGGGTTCGGGTAGGATCCGGATCCGATTAGGGTTGGTTTGGTCTAGGATGGTTCGGTTTGGTTCAGTTTGGTTTGGTTCGGGTTGGTTTAGTTGGTTTATTATATATAGGTCATAAAAAAATAGTTTTTGAGCCCAATAAATTCCTAAAAAATTACACAATACTCTATTATTAATTATACACTCAAAAATATAATGTTTATAATATTTTAATAATTAATAAAATACACAAAATATAATTCCATAAACGAACATTTATTATAATTAATTAAAAATTACAAAAAAAAATCCAAAATCTCCAAAAACTCATAAATTCATAATTAAAATTTTAAAATTAAATTCTAAACATTTGTGTGTTTAAAGACATCGGCTCATCCTCGCCATCACCGAATACTTCTCCAAGTGGGTGAAAGTCGTACCACTCGCGAAAGTCAAGACGTCCAACGTGATCAGCTTCGTCAAGCATCACGTCGTATACCACTTCGGCTTGCCACAAAGGATCCTGTCACGCCCCAGTCCCAAAAATACGTAGGACTAGGACACGTAAGCATGCCAGCCGCATGGATATGGCAACTCCAATATATGGAAACCAAATCCACACGTACGCTGTAATATGAATATCAAATCCACAAGTGGTATAAACATATGTCACAAATTACAGGGTATAATCTAGATCTCATCCACGAAAATCAAATATGAATAAAATAACCAATGTCTATGAAACTAGATCTCAATAAGGAGTATCTAAGGATGATAGTTGGATGGAAACAAATCCACTACCAACTCAAATGAGAAAGTAAATACAATATAAGTACAACACCATTAAACAATATAAGTACCAGCTATCAATCACGGCTTGAGAGAAGACGTCCACGAAGAATCTATAGCCATCCAAATCTGTGCTCCTGTAAATACTCAAGAACAGGTACACCTGGCAGCGGACCAGGTCCTCAGAGGGACGTAACAAGATACAGAAAATACGAGCCAACTTGAATACAGTAGACATGCATATAATTTAAAAATAAATAAGTACGCTGTACAAGACAATCTATATGAATGCAAATAAGGACAACTTTTTGATGTATGGACAAGGGTAGGCTACTCGATCTAATCCTTACAACCTCATGCTCGTCAGTGGACATCATCAGCCGTCATACCTCGGGGGTAGCGACCCTCGGACTCCATCAATCGACATACCTCGGGGATAGCGACCATCGGACACAACCCACCATAGTGCGTGCTAGTGACTACGGTGTTACCAGAGTGGTTAAAAGCCCATAGGCCTAATGATTGTCCTCTATGATACTAAGTGTCAAGTGTGTGTCAACATATCTAATATATAGTAATGACTGAAGGAACTACACATGCAATAAATAAACAGAATAAAATAATTATACAGAAATATACTAAACATGTAAAATACTGTAAACAACTTGGCAAGGTATCTTGCCTGGGGTCCTGCTGCTGGTATGAATCAGAGTCCAAGTCACAGTCCAAATAGCCTATGTATTACAAATTCATCAAGTCAAAAGATAATTTATTTTAATTTATTTAATTCTGTAATAATTATTCTAAAATCCTATTTTAATCTTATTATTCTGATTTTTAGGTTAATGCCTAAATTTTGTCCAAAGGAATTGAATTTTATCGACTCGAGACTCATGGCACGCAAATCGAGGCGATCTGTTGACCGAAAAGTCAACTGACACAAACTTGACTTTCATGCATGGATTCCTGTAGATTTCAATGTCAAAAACATGCTGGAATTTATAGCTCGTCCGAGTTCAAATTCGTTTGAAAATTATGGCACATACAAGTTTCGTATCGTGCACCGATGGTTAAATTTTACCCTAGAAGTTCTACAGAATTAACAATATAAAAATACTTCGAAATAAATTCTGGTAAAAACATATGTCAATGATCTCGACATTAGCTTTCCGAAACTTTAAACGGTTCATAATTCTGATTCCTGGTTCTCCCGAAATCACGAAAATATCGAAATACGTCTATTTTCGGATATACTGTGTTCTACAAATTTTCCAGAATTTAATAATAATAATTTCGTAAAACAAATTGTATAATCAGAAAGCTAACCTCAATATCTTTCTAACACAAAAAACTAGGCCTCATTTGGAGTCCGGAGCTATGCGCAATGGCTTCTGAAAGATGAAGGAACCCTAGATGGCAATTCTCCAAAATTCGGCTGAAGAAAAACCCTAGAAATAAACTTAAACTAATATATATATAGAGGAGAGAGAAAGCAGTCGCGGCTCAGATCTTGACACGTGGCAGCCATCCAACGCTGCCCGCCCCGCAGTCACTGACAGGCGGTCCGGCACTGTTTGCTGCGGGCGGCTGACAGGTGGGCCCCCTGTTTGCTGACTGGGCAGAAATAATTTCTTTTTGGGTTTTCTTTTTCAGAAAATAGTTTTTAATTCTGTTTTTGATAATTAACTCAATATAAATGCTAAAATAATCAGAAAATTCTCAAAAAATTATAGAAAATATACTTTATTATTTAGAACCTAAAATAAAAGTTTGGGATATTTTTATATAAGTTTGAACATAAAATAAATTCTTCAAAGTCCTAGAAAATTAGTGTTACTAGTTTTTAATTAACTAAAAATTATGAAAAATTCCAATAATCTAAAATAGACTAAAATAATTCTAAATAAATATTTATATAAGTAAATATACTAAAAAAATTTATTTTCTAATTAACTAAGAGAATATTCTAAATAAATTCAACATCTATAATAAATATAATAATATAAAATATACATAAAATACCTATTTTGGGTGAGGGAGTTTATAATCTACCCAACTTAAAACAATTTCGTCCTCGAAATTAAAATAAGGCATAATTTGTTAAATCCTTCACATTCATACATAAGGTACGTCAATCGCAATCTCTTCCAAAATTTTAAATAACAAAATCTATTCAAATCTATCAAGATCACTTCAAAATTAAGATAATCATTGTTCAAATCAAAATTCAACCTATTGTAATCTCTTCTCACTTTTCCAAATCATCAATATCCAAATTTAAATTGAATCCATATAATATATTCAAGATTTAAATAATCCATATCAAATTTTACCTCACAATCTCCAACTATCATAATCTCCTCTAGAAGTAATTCGAGTCCAATATTATTCCTATTTTTACTTATAAATTTTTTTTTGTATTCTTCAACTTTTTAAATTTTATTCACATCCTCAATATTTTAAATAGGTAGTCCAACCATCAAATTTTAATTCTTAATTTAAATCATCAAATTAAAAAATAATTTAAATGCAGTCCACCAATGTTCAAGTCTGAAATTATATATTTATCCTTCAAATTCAAATTGATGATTTTACCTTCAATACTCAAAAATTTAAATTATATACTTAAGGTATAAATATTGGGTCCTCAATATCAAGATTTTTAAAATTCATTAATCCTCATCATCTTAGTCATTCTTCTAAAATTCTTAAAATTAAAATGGCTTGAACCTCTCCCAATCTAATCTTACTCTATCACAATCTAAAAGAAATTCCTCTCGAGTTGCCAATGCACTGCTACCCAATTTAGAATTTACCCATCTATCACAGAAGGCTATATACTTTAAGAAAAATATTCCTTAATTTATTTACTCATGTCATTCAATCCTCAAAACTTCAACGCCGATTATATCATATATGATATGTCCTTAAGTACGAAAGAATAATCCTCAATTTTGTGATCGGCCTATGGGGTATATCTAGTACTCTCTATGTATCAAACTTATACCAAGCACGAGGTTTCATCTTTCCGAAATAAGGGAAGACGGAGATCAATAATAAAGAGTTCAAGGGCGAGGTAATAGAATAGAAGTATCGTTATCAAGGCGTTTAAAGAATTCAAATAGGAATTATCAAAGCAGTTGTGGATTGAAGTCATATTTTGGTAATTCCTATTCACATACTCGTATTAGTACAGTTATGTAGCCGATACGATACGCTCAGACATATCTAGAGGGCAAGTACAGGTGTCTACTAGTCAACTATATATCTCAATCCACGTAAAGCATCATTACGAAGGGCGAATCAAGCGCACTATGGTTGATCAGACCGTAATATACTGATTCTGATTAGACAATGTATTATTAGGCGTCCCCAATAATATATATCTCATGATCAAGCTCGATAAAAGAGTAAGCTTGCAAAACTAGGCTATAATAGCAGCATAAGTCAATGTAGTGCAGCAAATATAAGTACGCTAGATGATGATGAAATGAGGTACAAATTAATTCAAGTTCACAAAATAAAAACAACTAAGCAACAATAATAAAAGACTCTACAATCCCTACAGTTATCATACAACCTCCTTGTCTAAGTTGCTAGTCGACCAAATAGGGGCAAGGACCTCTAAATTCTATCGTCTGAATAAACACTGTCATCTTTTGCTAGCATGCAATTAATGTCATTCAGTTACACTACCTTGATGGGTCAAGTGGACTATGTGATACTAGGTTGTGAGACATACTATCCAACTTAAAAGAATTAAACTAATACTGTGACAGTCTTAATAGGATCCTATAAAATAATCTTGTACATGTAAATAAAATAGAAACTCTTTATTAGGGTATATGAGGAAAGATCTTGGTACTTATTAGGGGTTCCTATTGCATTATATAGGTCATGGTCGTCTTAAGCCTTAGTCATAGTGCTTATAGAATAAGTGTCAATAGTAAAGTTAGAAGAGTTACTAGCCTCAAGGGAAAAGGGGATATAACTTATATTGAGGTGGGGTACAAGTTACGTGACTTAAAACTAAGGGGTAATCATTAGGTCATAATCTACAATAATAACTTAAAATGTTAAGTTCTAATTACCAATCACATAATTCAAAAATGTAAGAGTAACAACCAAAATCCTAGCAAGCTATATATATCCTAAAATAGAATAAAATCACTTGGTCTATAATCAGAAGTGCCAGATGGCACGAGTTGAAAGAGGAAGAAAAGAAGAACGTAATTTTTAGTCGTCGCACAACTAGTGAACGTTAAGGTCGCAGAGGAACAACATATGAAATTAAAATAGGGGCTCTAGATAGCATCATGATTTTCTAAGGGGGAGTGGTATGCTAGTTGCTATGTTCGAGGTATGATCAAGGAAAAAGTGTTAATTATATTCCTCTAGGCTTCCTAAGGTGCTGTCTACTAATAATAAGACAATGATCTAAGTTTTATAGTTCTCCAATACTATCCAATTATGAAGGTTAGGTTCAGTCCTAATGTTCAATATTGGTTCTCCATTGGTTCCTCAATACTAGGGTCAAACATTATGGTAAAACTTCTAACTATCTCTAGTAGTGTCTATACTACTCTCAAGTCTTCTTAATACATCAAGGGGTAATGGTATAACAATCTAAAGATAAAGAATTCTAGGTTCACTAGATATTCTAAACTTAGTGGTGTGTCTATATTCTCGTTGTATTCTTAATAGGTATACTACGCTAATTATCATCCTAATAACATGGGTTCCTATATTCTAGCAGAAGGCTATATATACTCAAGGAACTTATTAGGGAAGTACAGGAATCAAGCAGGATATAATTATTCGAATAGAACAGAGAGGAGGAAGATGAATCATAGTCAATTGTGGATGAGATCCTATACTCTAGTCCTAGGTGCAGGCTTGTTCGGTACAGTAATGTAACCGAGACAATATGCTCTCGACCTGCATGGGCCACCACAAAAACATGTCACGCCCCAGTCCCAAAAATACGTAGGACTAGGACACGTAAGCATGCCAGCCGCATGGATATGGCAACTCCAATATATGGAAACCAAATCCACACGTACGCTGTAATATGAATATCAAATCCACAAGTGGTATAAACATATGTCACAAATCACAGGGTATAATCTAGATCTCATCCACGAAAATCAAATATGAATAAAATAACCAATGTCTATGAAACTAGATCTCAAAAAGGAGTATCTAAGGATGATAGTTGGATGGAAACAAATCCACTACCAACTCAAATGAGAAAGTAAATACAATATAAGTACAACACCATTAAACAATATAAGTACCAGCTATCAATTACGGCTCGAGAGAAGACGTCCACGAAGCATCTATAGCCATCCAAATCTGCGCTCCTGCAAATACTCAAGAACAGGTACACCTGGCAGTGGACCAGGTCCTCAGAGGGACGTAACAAGATACAGAAAATACGAGCCAACTTGAATACAGTAGACATGCATATAATTTGAAAATAAATAAGTACGTTGTACAAGACAATCTATATGAATGCAAATGAGGACAACTTTTTGACGTATGGGCAAGGGTAGGCTACTCGATCTAATCCTTACAACCTCACGCTCGTCAGTGGACATCATCAGCCGTCATACCTCGGGGGTAGCGACCCTCGGACTCCATCAATCGACATACCTCGGGGGTAGCGACCATCGGACACGACCCACCATAGTGCGTGCTAGTGACTACGGTGTTACCAGAGTGATTAAAAGTCCATACGCCTAATGATTGTCCTCTATGATACTAAGTGTCAAGTGTGTGTCAACATATCTAATATATAGTAATGACTGAAGGAACTACACATGCAATAAATAAACAGAATGAAATAATTATACAAAAATATACTAAGCATGTAAAATACTGTAAACAACTTGGCAAGGTATCTTTCCTGGGGTCCTGCTGCTGGTATGAATCAGAGTCCAAGTCACAGTCCAAATAGCCTATGTATTACAAATTCATCAAGTCAAAAGATAATTTATTTTAATTTATTTAATTCTGTAATAATTATTCTAAAATCCTATTTTAATCTTATTATTCTGATTTTTAGGTTAATGCCTAAATTTTGTCCAAAGGAATTGAATTTTATCGACTCAAGACTCATGGCACGCAAATCGAGGCAATCTGTTGACCGAAAAGTCAACTGACACAAACATGACTTTCATGCATGGAATCCTGTAGATTTCAACGTCAAAAATATGCTGGAATTTACAGCTCGTCCGAGTTCAAATTCGTTTGAAAATTATGGCACATACAAGTTTCGTATCGTGCACCGATGGTTAAATTTTACCCTAGAAGTTCTACAGAATTAACAATATAAAAATACTTCGAAATAAATTCTAGGAAAAACATATGTCAATGATCTCGACATTAGCTTTCCGAAACTTTAAACGGTTCATAATTCTGATCCCTGGTTCTCCCGGAATCACGAAAACATCGAAACACGTCTATTTTCGGACATGCTGTGTTCTACGAATTTTCCAGAATTTAATAATAATAATTTCGTAAAACAAATTATATAATCAGAAAGCTAACCTTAATATCTTTCTAACACAAAAAACTAGGCCTCATTTGGAGTCCGGAGCTATGCGCAATGGCTTCTGGAAGATGAAGGAACCCTAGATGACAATTCTTCAAAATTCGGCTGAAGAAAAACCCTAGAAATAAACTTAAACTAATATATATATATAGAGGAGAGAGAAAGCAGTCGCGGCTCAGATCTTGACACGTGGCAGCCATCCAACGCTGCCCGCCCCGCAGTCACTGACAGGCGGGTCCGGCACTGTTTACTGCGGGCGGCTGACAGGTGGGCCCCCTGTTTGCTGACTGGGCAGAAATAAATTCTTTTTGGGTTTTCTTTTTCAGAAAATAGTTTTTAATTCAGTTTTTGATAATTAACTCAATATAAATGCTAAAAATAATCAAAAAATTCCCAAAAAATTATAAAAAATATACTTTATTATTTAGAACCTAAAATAAAAGTTTGGGATATTTTTATATAAGTTTGAACATAAAATAAATTCTTCAAAGTCCTAGAAAATTAGTGTTACTAGTTTTTAGTTAACTAAAAATTATGGAAAAATTCCAATAATCTAAAATAGACTAAAATAATTCTAAATAAATATTTATATAAGTAAATATACTAAAAAAAATTATTTTCTAATTAACTAAGAGAATATTCCAAATAAATTCAACATCTATAATAAATATAATAATATAAAATATACATAAAATACCTATTTTGGGTGAGGGAGTTTACAGATCCTATACGACAATGGTCCTCAGTTTACAAGCCATACGTTCTACCAGTTCTGTGATAAAAATTGGATCCAAAATGTAGCGTCGACTACCTACAACCCAGCAGCGAATGTTCTGGCAGAAGCCTTCAACAAGACCATCATAATGCTGCTCAAAAAATTTGTGTCATCCAGCAAACGCGATTGGAACGAGAAGTTGGGTGAATGTCTCTGGGCCTACCATACAACTGTCCGGACCGCTACCGACAATACACCTTTCCCTCTAGTGTACGAAAGCGAAGCGGTCCTTTCGCTCAAGATCCAAATTCCTTCACTCCGAGCAGCTCTCGCCAACCAATTAGACGTCGACGACAACCACCACCGACGGCTATAAGAGTTAGAATCACTCGACGAGAAACGTCTCTTAGCTCAACAACGTATTGGGCTATACCAAGCACGTCTCTCTCGAGCCTTTAACAAACGGGTGAAGAAGAGGACCTACCAAGTGGGTGATCTCGTCCTAACCGTAAGGAGGCCGATGGTTATGACCTACAAGACGCCCGACAAATTCTAACCTAAATAGGAGGGGACGTTCATTGTGGAGTCCGTATTCTCCAACGGTGCCTACTGGCTAGTGAAACCCAACGACGATTTGCTCATGGTGCCTATCAACGGCAAGTTTCTAAAAAAGTACTACGCCTAAACTAGACTTGTACTCCCCTTATCCCCAGCGGAACAACCCAGATGTACATCTCTACACTCTTGGTTCTTCATCCCCAGCAAATGCCTATGTGAAACATTTTTTCCTTCTTTACAAAATTCTTGTAAGAACCATCATTTGTATCCAGGAGTCCTGGATACGCAACGGATGATGGATCATCAAAGTCTTCCGAGCAGAGCAGTCCGCAAGTCCACTCGCACACTCCCGCAGTGACCGTTCAAAAACCAATCTCGTTAGACGCTAGCCATGTTCATATTGCTTCTCTGAGTTATCGTCCCACCAATCTCCCCAGCGGAGCAATCCTTAGGTCTATCTTTATGTTCAGATAGATCACACTCAACAAATTACTCCTCAGCAAATTTTTCGGACATCGGTTCATATCCATATTATCTCTGAACTATCGTCCTAATATCTCTCCCCGGCTAAGTTTGTTTCGTTCATATTACCTCTGAGCAAATCTTCCGGGTCTTGGCTATCGATCATCACATCCATATTACCTCTGATATCGATTGTCATCCTCACTTATCACCCTTACTCACCCAGGGTACACAAGTGGTGTTAAGTCCACAAAAACTGCCATGTCCATATTACCTCTGGTAGGACTTGTTCCAAATATATTACTTGCACTAACGTGCACAAAAAATAATGGGTCCACACAACATATTACGTCCATATTACCTCTGATAGGGACTATTTTCGAATTTATTACTTGCACCTTAGTGCGCAAAAAGTAATAAGCCCACCAAATTCTCCAGTAGGATTTTCTTAATGGAAGCAAATAGCCACGTCCATACTACCTCCAACGTGAATCTTCCCTCTTCCAATGCCCTTCTTCCTCGGGACCGAAGCCTCAGTAGCTAGACCCTTTCCCTTGGCAGCAATGGAAGAAGAAGGAGTTTGATAAGCCATGGCAGTCGTCGACGAGGAACACAAGAAAAATCGTAACAAGGGAGGAAGAAAATTAGCAAAGAGTCTCTCTCTTTCCCGACTTCCCCTCTTTTATATCCCAAACCATCTCGATCCATGTGGAAACCTAGGATGAGGATGGAGCTTGAAGTCTCGATCTGCCGTCACCCAGAAGTGAACCGTCGCCTCGGGCCCCGCACCGTAAGATGGCTCAGAATCCCAAGAAATCTCCTCGAGGATCGAATCGACTCCTGCATTAAATGGAGATGTGATAGCCTGGAAACACTCATCCGTGTAGCCCACGACCATACGGACCCGACGTCCATGCGACCTTCCAGCCATGCGAACGTAGACATCTTCTCCATGCTTCTTATTCAAAGTATTCCAAACTTATCAGTTTGAAAACTTTGAAAGCGGCCTTGTAGAAGCATGAAAAATATCCAACAGCCATGCGACCATACTCCCCGAAAATAAAAACACGGAAGAGATCAGGCCACAGAGTCTCTCTACGGTCCAACAAGCCAACAGTTATGCGCCACCAAAAAAGGAGGCTCAAATCATACCGCAAAGTCACCCTGCGGCCCAAACTAAGGCGACATCCATGCGGCCCCAATCAGCCGAAGCAGCTTGGCCGCAGAAAGACCTAACGTAGCATCCCGTCAACATGATCGTCACTAATACAGAATCCTAACAAAAATAATTTTTTTGATTTTCTCAAAAGACGTGAACACGTTAAACGACAAAATTCTCACGTCAGCACCGAACTTCACTCTCGAAGGATGTGCAGCGCCACGTGTACAGCACAACTGGCCTCATGCGACTCCATGCGGTCCATGCGTCTCTGGCTCCATGCATCCCATACTCTATACGGTCCCATGTGTCTCTAGCTCCATGCGTCCCAGACTCCATTCGGTTCATGCATCTCTGGCCCCAGATGTCCCAGACTCCATACGGTCCATGCGTCTCTGGCTCTACGCATCCCAAACTCCATGCTTCTCATACGTCTCTGGCCACATGAGTTTCAGACTCCATGAAGACTAAGTCTTGTTGTTACGACAATAGTGATTCTCTCCAACCAAGTGCGGATTATGTGTCAAGCTGACCAAGTCACGCCCACAAAGGACAAAAACCGTCCAGATCTTCAGCAACGAAAAATTTCAACAAACGTCAACGTGGCAGCTCGACCTGCTCACGGTTACAACTGCACCCTGTTACAAAGGGACATGTGGCACCTTCCAGCATCCATGCGGTCCAACATATGCGCGTCCAGGATGACTATAAGTAGTAGGGTACCACACCCGAAAGAAAATGGGACTATCTGCAAATCTACACTCGAACAAGAGAGAAGAGTTTCCTCATCGGATCGTTCACGGAGTAAAGAGAGTTGATACACTCCTAACCCTCCATCGTTACCCCCAAAACACAAAATTTGTACTTAGACTGTCTATCTAGGACTCCTCTCTGTACTCTCTTTTCGTTTGTTTATTAAATCAAGTTCTTTCTTAAAGACTTCCGAATTTAATGGCTAACAGCAGTATCGGCCGATACTGATCCGATACAGCCGATACCGATACGATTTGATATGTACCGATTCGATACCGACCGATATCCGATACTGACCGATACCGTCATTAGAGGTCTTTTTTTCGGTCAATTCGACAAAAAAAATTAAATAAAAAAGACCGATTAGTAAGACTATAAAAGCATAGTATGGTTTTATAAGCATATAATTCATTCAATTTCAAAAATACTAAGAAACAACACTTAAATTACTTGAAATTATTTATAAATGTATAAAATATTTTTTCTAAATGTTAATAATTTACTAATTGTTATTTGTTTTTCAATATCAAAAATTTGATACTTCGATCCGAAATCGTCGATACTATCGATACCGTCGATCTCAATGCTCATAGGAATAATTCGATACTGATTTCGATTTCGAGAAAAGATGATGAATACAATTTGTACTAACATAGTCCCCATCTAAAGCCTTATCCATCCTATCTGTACTGGGACTGCGTTTAGACGAACTGACCCATGCCCATGTTACTTGTTATGTGGAAACACAGTTTCATGTTTCGATGGGGAGTTCATATCCATAGCCAGCCAGGCGCTGACTCTTTCCGGATAAGAACAAAGATAAGATCAACCCCCATCCACTTGTATTAACTAAACCCCATTTTTACATTACTGTCATTACACGTAAACCTTTGCTGTCATTTTGACTCGAGAACCGGACCGGTCCTTCGACCCGGTTAATTTATTCGAATCGGATTAAAGACATAAACGGACTCCGATACAACTTTGGACGGGAAGTGTCCGGTACTTGCACATTAGAACTTAAGCCGAGAAACTTTATAGAGGATTATTTTTTTTAAGTGATCCATATGGGTAAGAATTTGAATCTAAAACTAAGACCCATGAGACTAACCATGGGTTTATGATTGCTTCAAGATGTCTAATGGGTCGGATGGTTGAAGTTCGGCCGACCTATATTAGACCACCCAGATTGGGTTTCGAATTGGGATCCGATAGCTCGGCTTGGTTTGACTCGGTCAAAGATGCGAATCGATCTAGGTTTGTCACATTCGACCCGGTCAATCGGTCCAGATCGACCCGGTCCGAAATCTTTTTTTTTTTTTAATTTTTTTGGCATTTTGGTAAATTTTTAAATATAAACATTTCAATTTTCGTCGGAACCGAATTTTCAATTGGAAAGAAAAAAAATTAGTCGGACCAACCCGGACCCAGCTCTGAACCGACCCTAGTCCAATTCAGTCAGGCCCGACCCACTGCTCATCCGGGTTCAGTCCCGGGCTGGATTTGGGTTTTTAAAACTCCGGTCTGAGCCGGCCCGATCTGTCTTTTCCTTGAACTAAGCTCGTCCCTGTCCAGAACCGGTCAAGTTCGATCAACACTGGATCCAGGTGGCCTGAAATACACCTTGATGATTGTTTATCATTTTTTTTTTTTTTGAAAACAGTTTCAAAAGTTGTTTTCTATCAATACCTTGTCCCATTCTTTGCTATAAGAAATTTATTTGTCTATTCGCTTACCTGAAAGCAAAAGGTCGGTCAAAGCGCAATGCCTATAACCTTCAGTCTGAACCAAATCTTTCGGATCTTACACTGGTCGTATATATCAAGCACAAATTATTTTCAACTCGAACCCAAAATCTAGATTCGCATAGATAGAACCCACGTTCAAAATCTAGAATCATAGGACTAAAAATAGCAATATAAAATATTTCTTAAATGGGATCCAAAATAAGTAGACTATTGAGAGTCCCGGAATCCCGGGCTTTTCCTCCGGGATTCCTTCCTTCCTTCCTTCTACTATATATATAAGTCGTCGTTCTTCCCCCACCCCTCCAAATTTATTCCCAACATCGATCAAATCGCCAGCTCAGCTTCCTCTCTCTCTCTCTCTCTTCCCCCATGATCGCCGCAGCCTCCGCCTCTCTCCCCCACTTCCTCGTCGGCGCCGCCGATCCCAAGCCGAAGCTCTCCTTCCGATCCCGACGCCTCCCCCTCCGGATCTCCGCCTCCGCGCACGTGCCGCCATCGGCCGAGAGGCCCTCCTCCTCCTCTCTCTACGACGTGCTCGGGATCCCGCTGGGGGCCACCGGCGCCGACGTCAAGGCGGCCTACCGTCGCCTGGCGCTCACGTGCCACCCCGACGTGGCGGCGCCGGCCGCCGCATCCGACGGTCCCTCGGCGGCGGCGGAGGAGTTTATGCGGATACACGCCGCATACTCGACGCTTTCGGATCCGGAGAAGCGGGCCGAGTACGATCGGACGGTCCTCCTCCTCCGCAGGCTGCCGGGGCCCACCTTCTCTTCTTCTTCTTCTTCCTCTTCCTCTTCGTTTAGGGGTTATTCGTCGAGGAGGACTTGGGAGACGGACCAGTGCTGGTGAGGGCCGTCGGATCCGGATCGGACGGGCCTGATTTTTTTCTTTTGGGTTCGGTGGAGTACGTGTGTATATAAAATAATTATAATGATATTGTTTTTCTCTTTCTTTTTTATGAAATTTGTGGTTTCTAGCGTATAATCAAAGGCTGTTAGAATCTGGTTCGGTAGAGTTCTGGTTTGATTTCTGTTTGGCGTAAGGTCATCAATGTGTTGTGATTCCTACGATATACATATTTTAGACTATTTGGATTTATAAATTTATAAATTTTCTGTTATCAAATATAAATTTTGATATCGATTTTTTTTTCTTTCCCCCGAGTAGATATGGAAGATTCCCGCAACAGAGAATTACAATTTTGTACTCATTTCAATAACAAACTAAACACAAAATTTTGTAAATTTTTACTTCTAATTTTCAATTTTTTCGGACACTCACTCGTTTCAACAACAAACAAAATACCAAATTTTATAAATTTTTACTTCTAACGTCCATTTTTTAAAACACCCAAACGAATAATTCTTTCATTTTACTGCAATGAGTAAATAAAATATTAATTTTTTAAATTTTTATTAACTCTACTTCGTCGAACAAAGCAGTCTCTTAATACTCCTTTTGAAAAAAAAAAATAACTATCAGTTAAGTTTGGTCGTATCTTTTTTTCTCGTAAAATATCAACTTTTTTTTTATATACTTCACGACAACATCCGTTAAGATTGGTCCAATCTTTTTATCTTTATGACATGCGGGCAACATCCCAATCTTTTTATCTCTATGACATGCGGGCCACGTCGAAAAAGTTATGGTTAACAAACAACTATTGAACATCTTTCAAACGTATTTCTTATTGTGTGTTGTTAAAAACAATTTTTTGGAAAGGAAAAGAAAAAATAAAGAGGAATAAAATGAAGTTAAAGTAAAAAAAAAAATAATAATTACTTGTTTGAATGAAAAAAAAAATGTGTAGATAGGAAGAGTGAAAAAAAAAAAAATTGAATGTGGGATAAAAATAAGTTTTATTATTTATACTTACCCTTATTTTTTTTTTTTTGGAGAGAGAGTTAGTTAAATTTTTCCAAAATTTCTACTTTTCTCTCTCTCTCTCTCTCAATTTTCCTTCCACTCTTGGGCAAGAAAAAACAATATTATTATTGGAACCCACATGATTTTTTTTTCATTTTTCGTCTCCCTTTTCAAACACCATCATTATTGATTTTTGGGCTAATTAGAGTTTAGATCCTGAATTTTATACCAGTTTTGAGTTTGAGTCCTGACTTATCTAATTGGAGAGTTTAGTTCCTGAGTTTTTATTATTTGATTTATTTTTCTCATTTTACACTTCTTTGTCTATATAGAAAAGTTTTATTATCAAACATTAGAGGAAGGGTATAATGAAAAAAATTAAACCAAATAATAAAAACTCATGGTCTAAACTCTCCAATTGAGCAAGTCAGGACTCAAACTCGAAACTGTACAAAATTCAGGGTCTAAACTCTAATTAGCCCTTGATTTTTCTCAATTTTTTTTCTTTCCCCCATTGTAAAACCTCCTGATTTTAAAAATTCTCAATTAATCTCTGTAAAAAAAATCATATCCGAATTTCCTAAACTTTTAGTTATAAATTAAAATTATTACATCTAAGTCCAAAATCACTAATTAGACCTTATTTATGGTCTTTATATATATATATATATATATATATATATATATATATATAAAATGACGTCTAGTCTAGTGGTTAAGATCGATGCATATTACTCAGGAGATTGCGGGTTCGAGTCAAGTGCAGTTCAAATGCGGTGTAGGTGCAGGTGCGGAACTATGGACCGAGATATGTGGGACCTTCGAATCGAAATGTAGTTGGTCTTCGTACCGAATTTGTAGTCCTTCAGACCAGCAATTTGTAACACAATTATTTCTTCCAAATATATATATATATATATATATATATATATATATATATATATATATATATAGAATAAGGGAGGTGAGATGGCACCTCACTCTAAAACACAAGGGTGGCGGTAACGTGACACAATTCCAACCACACATTTCATAATTGACAATTTGCACTTACCCCTTCCCCTCGTTTGTGTGGTTGAGATTGTGCCACGTCACCGCCACCTTTATTTTTAGGATGAGGTGCCATCTCACCTCCCTTATTCTATATATATATATATACACACCGTAACTACTTAGATATTGGGCTTAAATCCTTTTATAGAGATTTTCGTAATAATGAAAAATGTATTATTCTTCCAATGAGTCCTTTTTTTATTATAAATTTCAATTCTAGACCATGATAAATAATTCCCTCTATCCCTTGCTCTCCATTCTCACGTTCAAGCAACACACCCCATACTTTCAAACCAAAGGTTACAAGCACCCACACACCACACACCACACACCACACATCAGAAATTTTAAATGAAAATAATTAGGTGTGTAAGAGCAAGAATGGACATTGTGGCCATATTGTGTTCGGAGTTGTGTTTTTCTTTCATTAGTAGAGCACATGGAATGTAAGGTATTCGGTTTCGGGAGAAAGACATTGGTCCATTGAGTTTTATGAACAATTTGATTGATGACGGAAGTATAAGTTTTCTGGGTGTGTATTATGACAGTGTTGAGAGGGTTCATATAAACATTTGGCAATTGTTCCATGTACTAGGTTTTTAACTGATCCTTACAATATGACTTTTGCTTGTTACACAAACCTTGGTCTGTTGTGTTTCGAAGCTTGATAGGATGTGACGACAAAAAGGCTTCTAAATAATCAGATTAAAGGAATGAAATGGTGTTTTAAAGAATTGACAAGTGTAGGTTGGGTTGGAAGCTCATAGTCGTGGGAGTAGAGAACCATGATGAGTGTCAAACCTACACTAAGGCATTGTTTGGTTTCCAGAATTAGAGCTTTAAAAAAGAGAAGTCATTCATTTTCTTTATTTGAAAGTCAAAAAAAAAAAAAAATCGAAAAGTAAAATGATTTCCAAAGATAAACAAAATAGGAAGAAAATTGGTTCTTTCCATCCATCCAAATAATTACTTTTCCTCCCATTTTTCTGCATTTATTATAATTTTTTTTGGACAAAAGTAACCATGTTCAAAATTATTGTCATTTTATCCATAGTACCATTTAGAATTGTTATTCATACCAGGGTATTATTGAGAATTTTACTTTATTCTGTTTCATTTTCTCACAAACACCAAACAATGTAATGGAAAGTAAATGATGTATTATGACTATTTTTTCTGTAAATTCAAACACTGAAAAAAAAATGATGGGAATTAAAATTTCTCAAAGGAAAAAAAAAAAAAAAATGATTTCCTTTCTTATACTTTTGGGGAACCAAACGAGGTCTAAGTTCTGCTAGGACTTCCATACTCTTCTTTGTGCATGTGTAGGTTGGGTTGGCAGTAGCAATATATGATGGAAAATGGGTTCAAACACTATTGTTTCATGTGTGGTAAGTTGTAGTGAGAGGAGTTTGAGGATTAAATTTACTAATATTCAATATGAGAAATATTGTCTTAATGAAGAGAACAGTAGGTTATATTTGTTGGAAACGAAAGCGCGGAAATCGTTTTCCAAATCAGAGAGTACCTGCGAGAGAACCGAGCAAAAGCACACAAACTAAAAATGCTAAATACAAATCGCAGACACATAAATGTTTACGTGAAAAATCCAAATAGAAAAAACCACGGGACGATCGAAGACCAATCCTGAAAAGCCTCCACTAATGGAATAAAAAATACACGGACTCCTTACAAACTTCTCGCCGATCCAAACGGATTACCACAACTCTTTGGAATAGAAAATAGATCACACACAAACGAAGAACGGAGATGACGATAAAATAATTACCCGAAATTGATCTCCTCTTCGAAATAGCCTTCAATCTCTTCATCTCTTCTTTCAATGTTGTAAAAGCACTCTTGCCACCTTTTGTAATTTTTTTTGAGATATGAGATATATTTTAGGGCTAGGAGACACATAATATTTATAGCCTCAAACCCACAACTAGTATTCCAATTATATATAGGAATACCCAATCTAAATCCAAATCCATTGACATATTCCTATTATATGTAGGAATATCCAATCCAAATATATTGAGGTATTTCTGTAAACCCTCTCACCCAAAATTAGGCCTACTTTGATTAGATAGAGAAACTAGGGCTAGTTTGAATCCAATTAGAAATAGAACATTTTATTTTAGACAATTTTGTAATATTTATATCACTTAGTGCACCTTACCGTTGCTTCGATAATTGGAGCACTACACTAGCCATTGCCTTCCTACAAATTTTATACCCTTATCCTAGACATGCTAGTCATCTATTCGGACCTTTGTGTAACTTATAATTATGCTCTCTTGTGCTACATTTTAGTCGCACAATATTCGTCGCAGACGTTTATATTTAATTCTAAATAAATTCGACTTTGTATCCTTGTGCGTTCCAATCAAAATTGGAGACACAATCTTGACCGTTTTTGTGCAATCCAATTTATGATAATATTCTATTCTGAGTTCCCTACGTCTATGACACTTGTGTCCCACTTAATTTTAGCCCCATGTACTTCTAATTAAATTCAAGAACACCATTTGCATTTATTTTAATTAATTTAATCCAATTTCTATCTTTGTGTAATTTTCTAATTATTGGGCGCTTTTATGCAAAAGTGCATTGAGATGTCCACACCATTGGACACAACACATGAAGAAATCCATTTTGCCTTCATGTAAATTTTCTCCATGATTTTTGGAGTGTGTAGAACACAACATCACCCCCTCATCTAATCCTAACTATCCATTTTCAAACCATGCAATCCTAGCCCTCCAAACATCTCCATGTGAAGTCAAGCCCATCCCAAGTAAGATGTTGATGTAAGCCCCCTGATTTTCAGTAATTATTAATTTAAATTTTCACAATTTTATGCAATTTTTCGGGATTTTTCTGTAATTAAAACCTAGGCCTTTGGTAATTACATAATTTTTTATTTGCTATTAATTAATATTAAAATATTATAAAAATAATATTTTATGGTGTAAAATAGAAAACTGGACATAGGGTAATTTTTTTTGAATTTATTGGACTCCAAAAATATTTTTAAAGCCCTAAAAACTATTTATAAAATAAACCAATTTAAACCTAGAAATAAATCGGGTTTATTTCAAATAAACCGAACTAAACCAAACCGGACCGACCGGTCTAGAAACCCAAACCCAATTCTTTATTGGGTCGGATCTGGGCCCAAAATCCGACCCGACCCGCGGACCCAAACCCGAATCCTAAACTGAAGCCCTAATCCTAAACTTAACGGAACTACTGTTCCAAGCGGCGGCGCCCTATTTAAACCCCCTCGATCTCCACGCTCCGCCGGCCGAACCACATCCCCTCCGACGAGCCCCGATCAACTCCTCCTCCTTCCTCCGCCATCGTCCCCTAGTGGCGCCTCCAACATCTCCTCCTCCTGCTCTCCTCGCCACCTCGTCGTCTCACCACCACCCGACCCTCGTTGATCCCCGCAGCCCCTCGCCTCCGCCCTAGCCTCCCGCCTCCGCTGCCCTAGTCGACCATCCCCGCCCGGACACCCCACAGCCCCGTCTCCTTCCACCTCCAGAACTTCCTCCCCCGAGCTCCGCCTAACCCCTCCGCCTCCTCCCCTCGACTTCACCACGAGTCATCACGACCCAGCAGCAGCTTCCTCCTCCGCCTCGACCGAGCAGCAGCAGCTTCCTCCTCCGCCTCGACGACGACTCCCCTTCCCTAGCCACCTCCATCCGCCCGCTGACACGGACACAGCAGCCCCTGAATCGGACATAAACAGAAACCCTAGCCTGGACACGGCGGACACGAAGCAGACACTCGGACACGTGAAAATCAGATTCACGGAGCCCTGTTCAGGTAACCCGTTCTCTCTCCTCGTGATTCCGTTTTCGATTCCGTCTGTTGCATCGCGTAGACCGTGTGACCCTCTCGATGTCCATGCAACCCGTACGGTGCATCGGGTCCTGTGGCGATCGTAAACCACGATCCAAAAATAGAAAAACCAATGTCCTGTTTTACCCCAGAACTGAGTACGCCCCACCAAACGGGACGACTTGGTCGTACGCGGTCTTTAACGAAGCGTGCGCGACGTTGATACGGACGTGCGAGATTTTGCAGAAGTTGATTTGGATGTGCATGCACACCAAAATCAACGCGTATCCGCCGACACCGCCCCATATCCGTCGACTCTGGAACACGTCGTAACTTCATGTACAAACATCGGATCGAAACGAAACTTACGCCATCGGACTCGAAGCAATACGCTAGTCCTGTGAACCAAGTTTGGTTCGATTCTGAGAACGTTGACAAAATCGCGTATCGTGGGCCCCACCGGCTCCACTTGACGGACGATTTTGTGATCGGCTCATCGGAATCCAATTCTGGAAGTTTCGTTGGGTTTGTATCATCATTCCTGACTTGTTGACACTAAGTTTGGCGAATTTGGAGACCTTTGACCCTAACACACTTTTCGGTGCAAAGTGGCCCACATGTGGACCCCGCTTTGACCCAGAAATGTCATTTTTGCCCTTGTGTCCAAATTGGACTTAAGGACAAGCGTTTCTAGCTATTTAATATTTTCTGAATCTAATGGTGATGTTTATTTCAGCAACCGGAGGAGTCCCTAGAGAACCTGTTGAGACCAGAGCTACAATTGGAGCCAGAACCCCAGGCAAGTGTACCTTGCCAAACCCTGCAGCTTTGCTACTTATTTCCTTGACTTAGTTATACATCAGTGGGCAAGTATACCTTGCCAACTTTACATTTTTTGTTGCATTTACCTTGATTCATTTATATTGCTGTGCATGCTTAACCTAGGACCGTGTGACTTACTTAGCGTCCGATTATTAGTCGGGTGCCAACACCGTAAGCGATGTTGTGTAAGTCATCTAGAGATGGACATTCGTGACCCCTTTACATTCTCGTACTTGTCTTATCAAGTACATTGTACCCAGGACACTTGACACTATACATGAGACAGGATCTTTCTGAGATATTCATGGTGATTCTGTATAGGATGTAGGATTTGACATTGATATTATATTCCTAGATACTATATGACTTGTTGCATTAGATATGATTGTGCGTGACATGGACATGGTGCATCGTGGACATGAGACATGTGATTACATTGGGTGGGGAGAGACACACAGGCTACAGGTTGATCATATATATATATATATATAACCCCTATTATTGTGAGGCTCAATACTCTAAACCCGAGCTTGCCCATTACGTGTTATTACCGCTACCGGCTCCCCGACATAGAGCTTGTAGTGGCTCAGCCTGAGTACTAGTGATGCTCTCACTTGCATTTCACGTAGATGGTTACATACTTACCCTATTTATTTCATTATTTGCTGCACTGCATTTACTTTGGCTTGTATTATCTGTACCTTGTTATATCTCCTGAGGAACTGGATCCGAATTATGTCCCCAGGATTTACAGACGAGATCTATCCCGAGGTATACGGGACTGCAACAGGAGCAGATACAGGAGTTGTACCGACATTCGAGGACGAGATCATACCAGAGGACTTCTCCTGAGTATTGGCTTTATATACTCATTTATTTCTATTTCCAGTTCCTTTATTTTCCAGTCGATTGCATTGATGTATCAGACTTGTTCTCGAATTGTTCTCTGAGACACTTTTATTGAGATTTGTCAGTTTATTTTATTTGCATTATTTTGGCATTTGATCTGTAATTATCTGTTGTGGATGAAATTAGTATAGACTGTGACTTACATCATTGGACCTACTTATTATTGTATTACAGCTTAAACATGCCCCGATGGATCCATTAAATTGGGTTCGTCCATCGATGTGTGCTGCTGGCCATTGCCACGTATCTGGTCCCTTGGTATTTTGGGACTGGGGCATGATAGTTGACCAAGCCCAATCGTCCTAGGTCAACACCCAAACCCAAATTCTATATACACCTATATAAATACAACTTTTCCTATTGTTTTCATTCAAATCAACCTAAAACAACACCTAGCTGATTCCCCCTTTCCTATTCATCATCCCCATCAACCTCCTTCTTTCATGTTCACCGCCGGCCGGAGCAGCCTTCACCACCCACTTCATCGTCTTCTCCGGCCTCTTCCCCGGCCATCTCCCCTCCGCCTGAGAATACCCCAACGTCGACGAGCCGCCGCCACTGCTGCCATTATCTCCACTCCCATCTCCATCCCGTAGCCTGAGATCCCGTCGACCAGAGACCAGCATCTCGCCGGAGACGACTCCCCACACCTGAACTACCTCACCCCGATGTTCCTTGACTCCCTTCCTCCTTGAGCAGCACCTCCCTAACCACCCTCACCTCTCGCCGGACTCCCCTCGACCCGCCGGAGTCAACACAGCCACCACCATGACCCGTCGCCATAGAACCCCGGCCAACACCATCACCACCTCTCCACTCTGTCCTCTCCCTCCTTCCTCCGGTGATCACCCCAGTCCTCTCCTCATCTCCTGGTTGCTCACCGCCAGCGCCTCTCCTCCCATCACCACCATAAGCCACCATCTCCTCCCCGCTGCCAGTCGCCTGAACGTCCACCTCCTTCACCCGTACCACAGCAACCTCGACTCGACTTGACCCGCCTGACTTCAACCTCCACTCTCCTCCTCCTTCGCCTGAGCCACTCGCCGAACCTCCCCTCAGATCTGGCCGGAGCATCCCTATCATCATCATCATTAAACCTAATCAACATTATAATAATCATCATCACCATTATCATCCTCATCACCACCTTCATCATCATCAACATAATCATCATCATCATCACCCCCTTCATCATCAACATCATCATCACCATTATCATCCTAATTATTATCACCTTAATCATCATCATCACCTTAACCATCATCACCATCACCTTAATCATCATTATCATCATTAACCTAATCATCATCACCATCACCTTAATCATCATCATCATCATCATTATCACCTTAATTATCATCTCCATCATCATCATCATCATCATCACAATCATCATCACCAATCAACTTCACCATCATCATCATCACCATCATAACCTACATCATCCTCATCACAACCTCAATTATCTTATCATCAACATCGATATCATTGTCGTCATCGTGGACCAGTCACCCTCACCGAAGATAATCTGCAGTAGTCGCCCTCGATCCTCGTGCCCGTGCACGCTAACCCCGAGGTTCGAACCTGTCCCTCTCCTTTCATTTTATATGCGTGTTTTTGTGAATAACATCTAGGTTAGCATATTGGTTAAGTTTAGTTGGTTGATAGAATTGCAGACCATGTCGGTTAACCTAGTGTGCTCGTACGTGTGTGTGCGTATGCACATAATATTAGTTTGATATATATATATATATATATATATATATATATATATATATATATATATATATATATATATATATATATATATATATATATGAGTGATTAAATGCTAAGAAATAATTATGATTATATTTGTATTTATTTTGACTGGCCCTAGGTTAATTATGGATATTCCATATTTACGTTTGACCAAGTAACCCTAAGAACATGTTAGTAGACTGTCTAATTTTGATACAACATTTAATATAGGACACCCGCGTAATTAGACGCGCATTTGTCCCTACTAGTTGACCAGTGGCACCCCTAGTGTACCCTCTGAGTCAGTGTAATTATGGTTGTGTATGTGCTAGTGTAATGGCTGATGTAGTATTGTATTATATTATATGTATATAGGACCTATTAGATTGTTCTGTGCGACTTCAGGAGCAAGTTATTGGTACTACGCAGCTTTCTTGCCAGGCAAGTATACCTTGCCATTGTACTGTGATTTATATTCCATATGTTGCATGCATCTTATTTTTGCTTATTTAGTTCATATATTTTAAACTTTTATATAAACTTTTATATTCCACAGAGGTACGGACAAGCTTTTGCAATGAAAGTGGATGACATGAATCAGGAGATTGATGTCATAGCATGCATCACTGTCACGACCCGCACCCGGTTTAGGGGCACGAGTGCGTGGGTACGTCCAGCCTACGCCGCAGCATCGACGGTAGAACGCTGTCAAGGTCTTGATACTATCTAGCTAATGTCACACAACATCCAATCTCCATAAGGAGGCACGGATGACACAAATAAACGAGCACATACTCAATCACAGGATTACAGCACGATAAGATAACGAACAAAAATTTAATTAAATACAACACAAGTCAAAGTAATAATCTAACTCAACAAATAACCAAGTCTCATCAAAAATGCCGGAGACAAATCCGGTACCAAATAGTCTACTTAAAGAACAAACTAAAAATAGAAATTTTCGGCTAGTCCTCCCGAAATCACAACTAGACTACCAAGTCTGCAGCTACTCACCATATGGTCCATAAAGTGTCGGACAGCGGTCCTCTAATGCATAGTCTGGAAAAATGTTTCCAGTCAGGAAGGAGCAAAGCACAATCTCAAATAATAGTTCCATTTAATTGATAAGGACTATAAAGTAATAACATGTCATGCTAGCTACTGAGAAGACAGTAAAATAAATGCAATGGCAATTAAGAGAGACAGGCAATGTAAAGAGACAGGCAATAGGCAATATGATACAGTCAGTGCATGTATGAAAATGAAAAGAACAAGGAACAGTATCATATACGGGTGATGCAGTATATGATTTAAATAGGGAACTGTAATCTATTCTAAGTGTTTGAAATAGCAGTTTCAAAATGTGATCGGCTTGGGAACATGTACGATAGCTACAGGGCCTGGCTAATCATGGGTGAAGAGCATGATTAACACTTACATTGTTCTACACTACAATAAGAGGTTATGATCACATTTCTTACTAACTACTTTCCCGCCCCCAACTAGTACTGTGGATCCAACCATGACACGTCACGATACACGAGCAAGTCCAATCTATCATGTACGATGTCTAATATACATGTCGTGTACAATGTCAATACGATAATCAATGTAACATCTCATGACTGCAGATCCAAGCTATACTAGTCCGTGTAGCACAGTGTCAAGGATTCAGTTGTAACATTTCAAGATTATTGAATTTATAGAAATTATCAAGAAATTGGAAATTATCAGAGAATGTACTTGCCTTGGGTCCTTAGCTGGTAATTATGGATGTCCTGTTCCAGAGTATCCCCTGGGTAAACCAACAGTCCTATAAACATATCCCAAGCAAAACCACATTTGCATCAGATGCTACACTAACACAGTCTAAAAACACTGAGTTCGGGACTTCTCTAGGTATGATACTGGTCACCTAAGATCACCTAGTAGATTCACCAATTAACCATATTATCAATAATTAAATTAATACATATATATATATGGTTATACCAAATTATATACAAATATGTATCACTGTATGTACATAAGTGAAAATATGTTTTATTTATGTGAGAAAATATACATCACCCATTATTTAAGAATATAAACATTTATACATTTATATACACTAAATAAAATATACTCATACCCTATATGCACACAAATATATATATATATATATACCAAATATACGCTTTTATACCAAAATATGTTTTTATTAAACATACCCATACAAAATATATATACACATATATACATTTGCACCAAAATAATAATTATACTATATTCAGGTAATTATACCAATTAAATATATATATATAACATTAAATACGAAAACATACCTTAACATAAATTATATGCAATTAGAGAAATTACACTATATTGTTATAGATATATATATATATGTACACATATACACACAATACACGTATACGTATTTATATACACATATGCATATATATATTTACGTATACCCATAATATATATACTAGAATCATATTGAATATATATATATACATACATATAATGTTAAACATTAATTTAAATACATATGCTAATATATACATATACGTATACACTAGATACCTACATACATACTTACATACAATTAATTATTAATAAAATAAATATTATACATTTACATATTTAATACACATAGTCTATATGAAAAAATAGAATACAATATTTAATATATCTCATTTAAATGTGTATATACCAATTTATCAAATACATACAATATATTAACATACACTATACTATACACATTAATTTATTTATATACAATACTTATACATTAGTTATATTAACATATGCATTAATACATATACTATACATTCTGTTTAATTATTAATTAATTTAAACAATAGACATATACATATACTAATTTATACTCCTACGTATATATACGTATGTATGTATATATACATATATATATATAGATATATACAGGAAGAAAGAAGAAGGAAGAAGGAGAGGAGAAAACTCACTGTGTAGTCGGGTTGGCCGGAGTACGGCAGGCAGCGGGAGGGAGCTTGCAGGCCGGTGGTGGTGGTGGTGTATGGAGATGGGGTTGATGTGCTGTCGGCCGGAGGGAAGAAGTGCAGGGAGTCGGGGTAGTCGTTGGCCGCCGGAGTACACAGGGAATGGTCGGGGAGCACAGGGAGTCGGGGGAGTCGGGGAAGGACAGCCGGAGGGGGACCGTGCGGGTGGAGCTTGGCCGCCGGAGGGGGATCGTGAGGGCCGGAGCAGTCGCAGCAAGGCGGAGAGAGGAATGGCAGAGGGAAGAAGGAATCCGTGAGGGGGCCGCCGGAGTTGAGCAGAGGAGCAGTAGGCGCCGGCGCCGGAGTTCAGATGGGTGCCGCCGGGTGAACAGTGGTGATGGGGGTGATGAATAGTGTTCCCTCCCCCTTCAAATCCAATTTGAAATTTAAATGAAAAATCAATAAAGAAGAAGGAGAAAAAAAGAAGAAGAAGAAAATAGAAGAAGAAGAAGGGAAGAGGTTGGTTCCCTACGTTGGAGAGAGGAGAGGAGAGAGAGAGGTGGGGGCTTGCTTGGGGATGTGGGCTACCTAGGTTTTCTAGGGATTAGGGTTGATGTGATATTTAAATAGGGGAGAGGGTTTTGATGGAGGGTGAGGATGCTCCCAATTAAATGGGTTGTCCAGATTAAACATGAAGGAAATTTCATGTGGGGGAAAATGCAATTTGGTCCACAAATAATTAACCTTTTCATTTGGTCTTGGACAATGGGGTGATGACACATACAATTGAATAATTGCAACTTAGCCCCTTAAATTCGGGAAATTGCACAAACACATAAAAATAACGAAAATTTGGCGGGCGATACGGTGTCCGGTGTTTTGTAGGGTCAAGGGGCGCTGTATGATCGGTATGGGCTCAATTTGCAGGGCACTGGAATTAAATTGGGATTTTCAGAATCGGTTAAAATAGTATCCTCAATTTAATTAGAAATAAAAATGCAAGCTGTGTTCTAAATTAATTAGGAGTACATGGGGCCAAAATCAGGTCAGGTCATCAATACCAATAATGAAGAAGACTCAGAACAGAATATTTCCCTAATTTGGGCCGCACGAAAAATATGTCAAGATTGCCTCCAATTTTCGATTGGAACGCACAACGATACAAAATAGAATTTATTAAATAACGTCCGCGACGCTTTTTGTGCGGCCAGAAATAATGTACAGAGAGCATAATTATGAGTTACAAAAATAGCAGAATGGAAGGCGAGCATGTCTAGGGCAAGATTGTGAATTTTGTTGGAAGACAAAAGTCAGGATACTGCTCCAATTATCGAAGCAAAGGCAATGCGCAAAAATATTAAATAAAATATGGTAATTAAATACAAACTCCAAGAATTTAAAATTCTAAATAAATAATTAAATACAAAATTCTATAATTCAGACAGGTGGTCATCTACTAGGCTTCTAGGTCAAGTCTACTAGCTTAAAAATAAATAAACACTGCATATAATACTATATTTATTCACACATCACACATAATTATTTAAATCAAATATACTATCATGCAATTAATTAATTGTAACTACCAATAATATTAAAAATTATAAAAAGTCGAAAATATCTCTGTTTTCGGAACGTGGTAGTGACAAGTCTACCCTCCTTAAAAGAATTTCGTCCTCGAAATTCAAAATCCTCATAGTAGCATTTAATCATGCATATTATTTTTCCCTCAAAATTTAAATCCATCAACCACGAAATCGGGTAATAATCCACAATGTCTTTTCACAATTTTTCAAAAATTCTGAAATTATTGCATTCTGAAAAATCCTCGAAATAAAATCAAGGTCCATTTTTATTAAAATTTTCCTTGAAAGTTTTAGTTAATAATCCAATACTCAGAATTTAATATCCACTCCTCTAACTTGATTTTTATCAATGCACAATTATAAAATGTAATCTCGTCCCACAAGTTTGAATTCAAACATTAATCCATCAATGATTTTATAACTCGATTTCCTCTTTCCTCAAATACTCAACAATGCGATACATAAGGATTCTCCAAATGCAACATCCAGTATAAATTCTAAAATTCATAACTTGCAATCAAATAAATATAATGATAATCTCCCAAAATTTCCAAACTTTTATAACCAATTTAAACATGTCATAATCTTCCTGGAATTAATAAATCATAAACTCTGCCATGTTAAATTCTTGGCCCTTTATTTAAATTGATGTTTATCCTCGAATTTTAATCATCTTGTCTCTCCTGTCAAGTCATAACTCCTTCATGAATTCTTTGTCATGGTCAAACCCCAATAATCCTGGTCAAAGAAATCTTCCTACAATCATACAACATGCAACCTAAGGGGATATGTACGGTCATGGTGTCTTTTGTCATGGTATTGCAGTCTCTGTATCAGGGTGTACTACTAACTACATTATAACAAGAAATCATGCATACAACTTGTACTAAGAAATCAATCAATCAATCAAGTAGATAGGAACAGAAGGAAGGAAAGAACAGAACCTGCTAACACATTACCTGTAGTACCGGTCTCCTCGACCGTCATCGCAAATGCCCCGCCCTGCTGGGGTGGTTCCCTTCGCGGGTGCTGAGCAATATACGGTTCCACAGGTAGCATAACTGGATCCCTATAATCTGAAACTGCACGCTGACCGGGAAGATAAGGGGCTAGAGGACAATCCCTTACTCGATGTCCCGCAGCGCCGCAGTGCAAACAAAGTCCTAGTCTCGTTCTACAGCTCTCCCAAAGGTGACCTGGCTTCTTACAGAAATGACAAGTCTGATGTGTCTCTCTCGGAGGCTGTTGCTGATTCTGCTGAACACGGACTGGTGCCTGGTACTGTTGTTGATACTGATACGCCCATGGATGTTGTTGGATAGGAACTGGTGCCAGGTACTGCGGTGGATGCTGAAATGTCCATGGTTGTTGCTGAATATGAAATGGTACTTGGTACTGCTGTTGGTGCTGAATACGGGGATGCTTGGCTGGTCTTGTGCTACCATTCGTATCTCCAAAAGTATTGTGACTCCTCTTAGGCCTGAGATCCAGATCCTCTTCTGCAATCTGGGCATCCATCAAGATAGCCTCAAAGGTAGCGGTATGACGACCAGAAGTGCGTGACCTAATCTCTCTTGTCAGTCCCTTTCTGAATTTCCGGGCTCGATCTCCTGGGTCCCGAATCATGGACGATGTAAAACGGCTCAATCTACAGAATTCTGCAGCATACTCGTCGACCGACATATTTCTTTGAACCAAGTCATGAAACTGACTTTCCAAGGTTCTCAATGCCACGTCGGGAAAGAACTTCTCCTTGAAGAGTTCCTTGAAGGTCTCCCAAGTAAGTCCTTGTGCAGTAATTCTCGGCTCTGTGCGATACCACGTGAGTGCGATATCGAACATCTGACTGCCAGCGGCTTCTATCTGCAAGTTCTCCGGAATCTGGGTCAATCGCAGGCTCCTCTCTATATCCTCTAGCCAGTCGTCAGCGTAGAGTATCCCTTCGGTGCCTTTAAACTCTCGAGGCATCATCCTTTTGAAATCCACTATAGTGCCTGATCTCTGCTGTTGGCCAGGAAACTGCTGGTACTGTGCTATCCTCTCCAAAGCTTGGAGAGTCACTTGATGGGCATTCTCCATGTTTTCTTTTATCAGCTCGGTTTGTGCCTGGTGCGCTTCTGCTTGCACCCTCTGAGCCTCAGCTTGAACTCGCTGAGCGTCTGCCGTCACTTTCTGGGCATCTACCATGCCCTGGATCAAGGTAAACATCTGCGTCCCGTCAATGGGCAAACCTCCGGGAATCGGAGTCGGTGGAGGAGGAAGGTTGTCCGTCACAGCTGCGGCAATATTCTGAACAGGTGGGGGAGGAGGATCACCTACGTGCATCGGAGATGTAGGAGGAACTACGGCTGTCTGTCCATCAGGTGGAGAGGTGGCAGTTCCTTCTAAAGCTGATGTTCCCGCTCTCATAGATCGTGTCTGCGGTGACATCCTGAAGACAGATCCCCAAAGAATCAATTTAGGCAAAAATGCGATATTATCAAGGAAGGACAGTACAGTTCTAAAGAAGCAACATTCACGATAAAAGATTTGGAATAAATATTCCTAGTTGTGATTGCACAGGTCAAAGATACATCCATGGTCTGATACCTCAATCCCTCTAAGTACCACAGTTCTACCACAAGCACACTCACTGCTAGCTTCCTTACCTACTGCAATCGCTGATACTAGTTATCCTTATCACTCAAGTGCATATCAAATGCAACACACTATACTAAGTACTGCTCTCTCTCCTATACATTCCTAGATGAACACCTAAGCCAGTTGGTAGTGAAATCTCAATCATGCTCAAGCCAACATATCCTTACATATGCACCTTATCTATTATATACTAATATATCTTTCCCACTATAAGATCTTATCCTAAAATGAAATTCCTGAAAATAATACCTCGAATAAATTTTAAAGTAAATGAATACACTTTCCTCAAGACCAATTATCTAAATACTGAAGTGAAAATTTTATCAATTCCAAAATCCTTATAGCTTGTCTAGGTTCATCAAATTGAATCTGGATTCCTCAAAAATAAAATTTTAATAACATAATATCTCGACTCCTCAAAATTCAAAAATGCAATTCGTTTTTAATCTTCAAATTAGAATTTAAATCCATATCTAGTAGTCCAGTAGCCCTAGTGTTAATCATTTTTACTGTCCTCATCGTCATGCGTCATCAGTTAATACCATAAATTAGTCTGCAAATTCATCTTGATATAAAATCAAACCCTACAATGGAACCAAAATCCTAACTTAATAACTAATCAACAACAATCAAATTCAATATCAATAAGTGAGAATGGACGGAACAAGGGAAGGATTTTTAAATTGGAATTAAAATAAGATTCTCAGGGGTCATCCCAGGAATCTCTCAAGGAATTGTGATTGAGTATTCGCTCTCGTCCTAGTATCCTATGTCCTAGATCCTATCGCAGGTACGCAGTAGTATAACAAAGATGTCACACTACCACGACATCGCACAACTCGCGAAGTCTGACCTGCATGGGCCACCACTAAAAATGTGTCACGACCCGCACCCGGTTTAGGGGCACGAGTGCGTGGGTACGTCCAGCCTACGCCGCAGCATCGGCGGTAGAACGCTGTCAAGGTCTTGATACTATCTAGCTAATGTCACACAACATCCAATCTCCATAAGGAGGCACGGATGACACAAATAAACGAGCACATACTCAATCACAGGATTACAGCACGATAAGATAACGAACAGAAATTTAATTAAATACAACACAAGTCAAAGTAATAATCTAACTCAACAAATAACCAAGTCTCATCAAAAATGCCGGAGACAAATCCGGTACCAAATAGTCTACTTAAAGAACAAACTAAAAATAGAAATTTCTGGCTAGTCCTCCCGGAATCACAACTAGACTACCAAGTCTGCAGCTACTCACCATATGGTCCATAAAGTGTCGGACAGCGGTCCTCTAATGCATAGTCTGGAAAAATGTTTCCAGTCAGGAAGGAGCAAAGTACAATCTCAAATAACAGTTCTATTTAATTGATAAGGACTATAAAGTAATAACATGTCATGCTAGCTACTGAGAAGACAGTAAAATAAATGCAATGACAATTAAGAGAGACATGCAATGTAAAGAGACAGACAATAGGCAATATGATACAGTCAGTGCATGTATGAAAATGAAAAGAACAAGGAACAGTATCATATACGGGTGATGCAGTATATGATTTAAATAGGGAACTGTAATCTATTCTAAGTGTTTGAAATAGCAGTTTCAAAATATGATCGGCTTGGGAACATGTACGATAGCTACAGGGCCTGGCTAATCATGGGTGAAGAGCATGATTAACACTTACATTGTTCTACACTACAATAAGAGGTTATGATCACATTTTTTACTAACTACTTTCCCGCCCCCAACTAGTACTGTGGATCCAACCATGACACGTCACGATACACGAGCAAGTCCAATCTATCATGTACGATGTCTAATATACATGTCATGTACAATGTCAATACGATAATCAATATAACATCTCATGACTGCAGATCCAAGCTATACTAGTCCGTGTAGCACAGTGTCAAGGATTCAGTTGTAACATTTCAAGATTATTGAATTTATTGAAATTATCAAGAAATTGGAAATTATCAGAGAATGTACTTGCCTTGGGTCCTTAGCTGGTACTTATGGATGTCCTGTTCCAGAGTATCCCCTGGGTAAACCAACAGTCCTATAAACATATCACAAGCAAAACCACATTTGCATCAGATGCTACACTAACACAGTCTAAAAACACTGAGTTCGGGACTTCTCTAGGTATGATACTGGTCACCTAAGATCACCTAGTAGATTCACCAATTAACCATATTATCAATAATTAAATTAATACATATATATATGGTTATACCAAATTATATACAAATATGTATCACTGTATGTACATAAGTGAAAATATGTTTTATTTATGTGAGAAAATATACATCACCCATTATTTAAGAATATAAACATTTATACATTTATATACACTAAATAAAATATACTCATACCCTATATGCACACAAATATATATATATATATACCAAATATACGCTTTTATACCAAAATACGTTTTTATTAAACATACCCATACAAAATATATATACACATATATACATTTGCACCAAAATAATAATTATACTATATTCAGGTAATTATACCAATTAAATATATATATATATATATATATATATATATATATATATATATATATATATATATATATATATATATATATATATATATATATATAACATTAAATACGAAAACATACCTTAACATAAATTATATGCAATTAGAGAAATTATACTATATTGTTATAGATATATATATATATGTACACATATACACACAATACACGTATACGTATTTATATACACATATGCATATATATATTTACGTATACCCATAATATATATACTAGAATCATATTGAATATATATATATATATACATACATATAATGTTAAACATTAATTTAAATACATATGCTAATATATACATATACGTATACACTAGATACCTACATACATACATACTTACATACAATTAATTATTAATAAAATAAATATTATACATTTACATATTTAATACACATAGTCTATATGAAAAAATAGAATACAATATTTAATATATCTCATTTAAATGTGTATATACCAATTTATCAAATACATACAATATATTAACATACACTATACTATACACATTAATTTATTTATATACAATACTTATACATTAGTTATATTAACATATGCATTAATATATATACTATACATTCTGTTTAATTATTAATTAATTTAAACAATAGACATATACATATACATATACTAATTTATACTCCTACGTATATATACGTATGTATATATACATATATATATATATATATATATATATATATATATATATACAGGAAGAAAGAAGAAGGAAGAAGGAGAGGAGAAAACTCACTGTGTAGTCGGGTTGGCCGGAGTACGGCAGGCAGCGGGAGGGAGCTTGCAGGCCGGTGGTGGTGGTGGTGTATGGAGATGGGGTTGATGTGCTGTCGGCCGGAGGGAAGAAGTGCAGGGAGTCGGGGTAGTCGTTGGCCGCCGGAGTACACAGGGAATGGTCGGGGAGCACAGGGAGTCGGGGGAGTCGGGGAAGGACAGCCGGAGGGGGACCGTACGGGTGGAGCTTGGCCGCCGGAGGGGGATCGTGAGGGCCGGAGCAGTCGCAGCAAGGCGGAGAGAGGAATGGCAGAGGGAAGAAGGAATCCGTGAGGGGGCCGCCGGAGTTGAGCAGAGGAGCAGTGGGCGCCGGCGCCGGAGTTCAGATGGGTGCCGCCGGGTGAACAGTGGTGATGGGGGTGATGAATAGTATTCCCTCCCCCTTCAAATCCAATTTGAAATTTAAATGAAAAATCAATAAAGAAGAAGGAGAAAAAAAGAAGAAGAAGAAAATAGAAGAAGAAGGGAAGAGGTTGGTTCCCTACGTTGGAGAGAGGAGAGGAGAGAGAGAGGTGGGGGCTTGCTTGGGGATGTGGGCTACCTAGGTTTTCTAGGGATTAGGGTTGATGTGATATTTAAATAGGGGAGAGGGTTTTGATGGAGGGTGAGGATGCTCCCAATTAAATGGGTGGTCCAGATTAAACATGAAGGAAATTTCATGTGGGGGAAAATGCAATTTGGTCCACAAATAATTAACCTTTCCATTTGGTCTTGGACAATGGGGTGATGACACCTACAATTGAATAATTGTAACTTAGCCCCTTAAATTCGGGAAATTACACAAACACATAAAAATGATGAAAATTTGGCGGGCGATACGGTGTCCGGTGTTTTGTAGGGTCAAGGGGCGCTGTATGATCGGTATGGGCTCAATTTGCAGGGCACTGGAATTAAATTGGGATTTTCAGAATCGGTTAAAATAGTATCCTCAATTTAATTAGAAATAAAAATGCAAGCTGTGTTCTAAATTAATTAGGAGTACATGGGGCCAAAATCAGGTCAGGTCATCAATACCAATAATGAAGAAGACTCAGAACAGAATATTTCTCTAATTTGGGCCGTACGAAAAATAGGTCAAGATTGCCTCCAATTTTCGATTGGAACGCACAACGATACAAAATAGGAGTTTATTAAATAACGTCCGTGACGCTTTTTGTGCGGCCAGAAATAATGTACAGAGAGCATAATTATGAGTTGCAAAAATAGCAGAATGGAAGGCGGGCATGTCTAGGGCAAGATTGTGAATTTTGTTGGAAGACAAAAGTCAGGATACTGCTCCAATTATCGAAGCAAAGGCAATACGCAAAAATATTAAATAAAATATGGTAATTAAATACAAACTCCAAGAATTTAAAATTCTAAATAAATAATTAAATACAAAATTCTATAATTCAGACAGGTGGTCATCTACTAGGCTTCTAGGTCAAGTCTACTAGCTTAAAAATAAATAAACACTGCATATAATACTATATTTATTTACACATCACACATAATTATTTAAATCAAATATACTATCATGCAATTAATTAATTGTAACTACCAATAATATTAAAAATTATAAAAAGTCGAAAATACCCCTGTTTTCGGAACGTGGTAGTGACAAGTCTACCCTCCTTAAAAGAATTTTGTCCTCGAAATTCAAAATCCTCATACTAGCATTTAATCATGCACATTATTTTTCCCTCAAAATTTAAATCCATCAACCACGAAATCGGGTAATAATCCACAATGCCTTTTCATAATTTTTTAAAAATTCTGAAATTATTGCATTCCGAAAAATCCTCGAAATAAAATCAAGGTCCATTTTTATTAAAATTTTCCTTGAAAGTTTTAGTTAATAATCTAATACTCAGAATTTAATATCCACTCCTCTAACTTGATTTTTATCAATGCACAATTATAAAATATAATCTCGTCCCACAAGTTTGAATTCAAACCTTAATCCATCAATGATTTTATAACTCGATTTCCTCTTTCCTCAAATACTCAACAATGCGATACATAAGGATTCTCCAAATGCAACATCCAGTATAAATTCTAAAATTCATAACTTGCAATCAAATAAATATAATGATAATCTCCCAAAATTTCCAAACTTTTATAACCAATTTAAACATGTCATAATCTTCCGGGAATTAATAAATTATAAACTCTGCCATGTTAAATTCTTGGCCCTTTATTTAAATTGATGTTTATCCTCGAATTTTAATCATCTTGTCTCTCCTGTCAAGTCATAACTCCTTCATGAATTCTTTGTCATGGTCAAACCCCAATAATCCTGGTCAAAGAAATCTTCCTACAATCATACAACATGCAACCTAAGGGGATATGTACGGTCATGGTATCTTTTATCATGGTATTGCAGTCTCTGTATCAAGGTGTACTACTAACTACATTATAACAAGAAATCATGCATACAACTTGTACTAAGGAATCAATCAATCAATCAAGTAGATAGGAACAGAAGGAAGGAAAGAACAGAACCTGCTAACACATTACCTATAGTACCGGTCTCCTCGACCGTCATCGCAAATGCCTCGCCCTGCTGGGGTGGTTCCCTTCGCGGGTGCTGAGCAATATACGGTTCCACAGGTAGCATAACTGGATCCCTATAATCTGAAACTGCACGCTGGCCGGGAAGATAAGGGGCTAGAAGACAATCCCTTACTCGATGTCCCGCAGCACCGCAGTGCAAACAAAGTCCTAGTCTCGTTCTACATCTCTTCCAAAGGTGACCTGGCTTCTTACAGAAATGACAAGTCTGATGTGTCTCTCTCGGAGGCTGTTGCTGATTCTGCTGAACACGGACTGGTGCCTGGTACTGTTGTTGATACTGATACGCCCATGGATGTTGTTGGATAGGAACTGGTGCCAGGTACTGCGGTGAATGCTGAAATGTCCATGGTTGTTGCTGAATATGAAATGGTACTTGGTACTGCTGTTGGTGCTGAATACGGGGATGCTTGGCTGGTCTTGTGCTACCATTCGTATCTCCAAAAGTATTGTGACTCCTCTTAGGCCTGAGATCCAGATCCTCTTCTGCAATCTGGGCATCCATCAAGATAGCCTCAAAGGTAGCGGTACGACGACCAGAAGTGCGTGACCTAATCTCTCTTGTCAGTCCCTTTCTGAATTTTCCGGGCTCGATCTCCTGGGTCCCGAATCATGGACGATGCAAAATGGCTCAATCTACAGAATTCTGCAGCGTACTCGTCGACCGACATGTTTCTTTGAACCAAGTCATGAAACTGACTTTCCAAGGTTTCCAATGCCACGTCGGGAAAGAACTTCTCCTTGAAGAGTTCCTTGAAGGTCTCCCAAGTAAGTCCTTGTGCAGTAATTCTCGGCTCTGTGCGATACCACGTGAGTGCGATATCGAACATCTGACTGCCAGCGGCTTCTATCTGCAAGTTCTCCGGAATCTGGATCAATCGCAGGCTCCTCTCTATATCCTCTAGCCAGTCGTCAGCGTAGAGTATCCCTTCGGTGCCTTTAAACTCTCGAGGCATCATCCTTTTGAAATCCACTATAGTGCCTGATCTCTGCTGTTGGCCAGGAAACTGCTGGTACTGTGCTACCCTCTCCAAAGCTTGGAGAGTCACTTGATGGGCATTCTCCATGTTTTCTTTCATCAGCTCGGTTTGTGCCTGGTGCGCTTCTGCTTACACCCTCGGAGCCTCAGCTTGAACTCGCTGAGCGTCTGCCGTCACTTTCTGGGCATCTACCATGCCCTGGATCAAGGTAAACATCTGCGTCCCGTCAATGGACAAACCTCCGGGAATCAGAGTCGGTGGAGGAGGAAGGTTGTCCGTCACAGCTGCGACAATATTCTGAACAGGTGGGGGAGGAGGATCACCTACGTGCATCGGAGATGTAGGAGGAACTACGGCTGTCTGTCCATCAGGTGGAGAGGTGGCAGTTCCTTCTAAAGCTGATGTTCCCACTCTCATAGATCGTGTCTGCGGTGACATCCTGAAGACAGATCCCCAAAGAATCAATTTAGGCAAAAATGCGATATCATCAAGGAAGGACAGTACAGTTCTAAAGAAGCAACATTCACGATAAAAGATTTGGAATAAATATTCCTAGTTGTGATTGCACAGGTCAAAGATACATCCATGGTCTGATACCTCTATCCCTCTAAGTACCACAGTTCTACCACAAGCACACTCACTGCTAGCTTCCTTACCTACTGCAATCGCTGATACTAGTTATCCTTATCACTCAAGTGCATATCAAATGCAACACACTATACTAAGTACTGCTCTCTCTCATATACATTCCTAGATGAACACCTAAGCCAGTTGGCAGTGAAATCTCAATCATTCTCAAGCCAACATATCCTTACATATGCACCTTATCTATTATATACTAATATATCTTTCCCACTATAAGATCTTATCCTAAAATGAAATTCCTGAAAATAATACCTCGAATAAATTTTAAAGTAAATGAATACACTTTCCTCAAGACCAATTATCTAAATACTGAAGTGAAAATTTTATCAATTCCAAAATCCTTATAGCTTGTCTAGGTTCATCAAATTGAATCTGGATTCCTCAAAAATAAAATTTTAATAACATAATATCTCGACTCCTCAAAATTCAAAAATGCAATTCGTTTTTAATCTTCAAATTAGAATTTAAATCCATATCTAGTAGTCCAGTAGCCCTAGTGTTAATCATTTTTACTGTCCTCATCGTCATGCGTCATCAGTTAATACCACAAATTAGTCTGCAAATTTATCTTGATATAAAATCAAACCCTACAATGGAACCAAAATCCTAACTTAATAACTAATCAACAACAATCAAATTCAATATCAATAAGTGAGAATGGACGAAATAAGGGAAGGATTTTTAAATTGGAATTAAAATAAGATTCTCAGGGGTCATCCCAGGAATCTCTCAAGGAATTGTGATTGAGTATTCGCTCTCGTCCTAGTATCCTATGTCCTAGATCCTATCGCAGGTACGCAGTAGTGTAACAAAGATGCCACACTACCACGACATCGCACAACTCGCGAAGTCTGACCTGCATGGGCCACCACTAAAAACGTGTCACGACCCGCACCCGGTTTAGGGGCACGAGTGGGTGGGTATGTCCAGCCTACGCCGCAGCATCGGCGGTAGAACGCTGTCAAGGTCTTGATACTATCTAGCTAATGTCACACAACATCCAATCTCCATAAGGAGGCACGGATGACACAAATAAACGAGCACATACTCAATCACAGGATTACAGCACGATAAGATAACGAACAGAAATTTAATTAAATACAACACAAGTCAAAGTAATAATCTAACTCAACAAATAACCAAGTCTCATCAAAAATGTCGGAGACAAATTCGGTACCAAATAGTCTACTTAAAGAACAAACTAAAAATAAAAATTTTTGGCTAGTCCTCCCGGAATCACAACTAGACTACCAAGTCTGCAGCTACTCACCATATGGTCCATAAAGTGTCGGACAGCGATCCTCTAATGCATAGTCTGGAAAAATGTTTCCAGTCAGGAAGGAGCAAAGCACAATCTCAAATAACAGTTCCATTTAATTGATAAGGACTATAAAGTAATAACATGTCATGCTAGCTACTGAGAAAACAGTGAAATAAATGCAATGGCAATTAAGAGAGATAGGCAATGTAAAGAGACAGGCAATAGGCAATATAATACAGTCAGTGCATGTATGAAAATGAAAAGAACAAGGAACAGTATCATATACGGGTGATGCAGTATATGATTTAAATAGGGAACTGTAATCTATTCTAAGTGTTTAAAATAGCAGTTTCAAAATGTGATCGGCTTGGGAACATGTACGATAGCTACAGGGCCTGGCTAATCATGGGTGAAGAGCATGATTAACACTTACATTGTTCTACACTACAATAAGAGGTTATGATCACATTTCTTACTAACTACTTCCCCGCCCCCAACTAGTACTGTGGATCCAACCATGACACGTCACGATACACGAGCAAGTCCAATCTATCATGTACGATGTCTAATATACATGTCGTGTACAATGTCAATACGATAATCAATGTAACATCTCATGACTGCAGATCCAAGCTATACTAGTCCGTGCAGCACAGTGTCAAGGATTCAGTTGTAACATTTCAAGATTATTGAATTTATAGAAATTATCAAGAAATTGGAAATTATCAGAGAATGTACTTGCCTTGGGTCCTTAGCTGGTACTTATGGATGTCCTGTTCCAGAGTATCCCCTGGGTAAACCAACAGTCCTATAAACATATCACAAGCAAAACCACATTTGCATCAGATGCTACACTAACACAGTCTAAAAATACTGAGTTTGGGACTTCTCTAGGTATGATACTGGTCACCTAAGATCACCTAGTAGATTCACCAATTAACCATATTATCAATAATTAAATTAATACATATATATATATGGTTATACCAAATTATATACAAATATGTATCACTGTATGTACATAAGTGAAAATATGTTTTATTTATGTGAGAAAATATACATCACCCATTATTTAAGAATATAAACATTTATACATTTATATACACTAAATAAAATATACTCATACCCTATATGCACACAAATATATATATATATACCAAATATACGCTTTTATACCAAAATACGTTTTTATTAAACATACCCATACAAAATATATATACACATATATACATTTGCACCAAAATAATAATTATACTATATTCAGGTAATTATACCAATTAAATATATATATATATATATATATATAACATTAAATATGAAAACATACCTTAACATAAATTATATGCAATTAGAGAAATTACACTATATTGTTATAGATATATATATATATGTACACATATACACACAATACACGTATACGTATTTATATACACATATGCATATATATATTTACGTATACCCATAATATATATACTAGAATCATATTGAATATATATATATACATACATATAATGTTAAACATTAATTTAAATACATATGCTAATATATACATATACGTATACACTAGATACCTACATACATACTTACATACAATTAATTATTAATACAATAAATATTATACATTTACATATTTAATACACATAGTCTATATGAAAAAATAGAATACAATATTTAATATATCTCATTTAAATGTGTATATACCAATTTATCAAATACATACAATATATTAACATACACTATACTATACACATTAATTTATTTATATACAATACTTATACATTAGTTATATTAACATATGCATTAATACATATACTATACATTCTGTTTAATTATTAATTAATTTAAACAATAGACATATACATATACATATACATATACTAATTTATACTCCGACGTATATATACGTATGTATATATACATATATATATATATATATATATATATATATATATATATATATATATATATATATATATATATATATATATATATATATATATATACAGGAAGAAAGAAGAAGGAAGAAGGAGAGAAGAAAACTCACTGTGTAGTCGGGTTGGCCGGAGTACGGCAGGCAGCGGGAGGGAGCTTGCAGGCCGGTGGTGGTGGTGGTGTATGGAGATGGGGTTGATGTGCTGTCGGCCGGAGGGAAGAAGTGCAGGGAGTCGGGGTAGTCGTTGGCCGCCGGAGTACACAGGGAATGGTCGGGGAGCACAGGGAGTCGGGGGAGTCGGGGAAGGACAGCCGGAGGGGGACCGTGCGGGTGGAGCTTGGCCGCCGGAGGGGGATCGTGAGGGCCGGAGCAGTCGCAGCAAGGCAGAGAGAGGAATGGCAGAGGGAAGAAGGAATCCGTGAGGGGGCCGCCGGAGTTGAGCAGAGGAGCAGTGGGCGCCGGCGCCGGAGTTCAGATGGGTGCCGCCGGGTGAACAGTGGTGATGGGGGTGATGAATAGTATTCCCTCCCCCTTCAAATCCAATTTGAAATTTAAATGAAAAATCAATAAAGAAGAAGGAGAAAAAAAAGAGAAGAAGAAAATAGAAGAAGAAGGGAAGAGGTTGGTTCCCTACGTTGGAGAGAGGAGAGGAGAGAGAGAGGTGGGGGCTTGCTTGGGGATGTGGGCTACCTAGGTTTTCTAGGGATTAGGGTTGATGTGATATTTAAATAGGGGAGAGGGTTTTGATGGAGGGTGAGGATGCTCCCAATTAAATGGGTGGTCCAGATTAAACATGAAGGAAATTTCATGTGGGGGAAAATGCAATTTGGTCCACAAATAATTAACCTTTCCATTTGGTCTTGGACAATGGGGTGATGACACCTACAATTGAATAATTGCAACTTAGCCCCTTAAATTCGGGAAATTGCACAAACACAAAAATGACGAAAATTTGGCGGGCGATACGGTATCCGGTGTTTTGTAGGGTCAAGGGGCGCTGTATGATCGGTATGGGCTCAATTTGCAGGGCACTGGAATTAAATTGGGATTTTCAGAATCGGTTAAAATAGTATCCTCAATTTAATTAAAAATAAAAATGCAAGATGTGTTCTAAATTAATTAGGAGTACATGGGGCCAAAATCAGGTCAGGTCATCAATATCAATAATGAAGAAGACTCAGAACAGAATATTTTCCTAATTTGGGCCGCACGAAAAATAGGTCAAGATTGCCTCCAATTTTCGATTGGAACGCACAACGATACAAAATAAGAATTTATTAAATAACGTCCGCGACGCTTTTTGTGCGGCCAGAAATAATGTACAGAGAGCATAATTATGAGTTGCAAAAATAGCAGAATGGAAGGCGGGCATGTCTAGGGCAAGATTGTGAATTTTGTTGGAAGACAAAAGTCAGGATACTGCTCCAATTATCGAAGCAAAGGCAATGCGCAAAAATATTAAATAAAATATGGTAATTAAATACAAACTCCAAGAATTTAAAATTCTAAATAAATAATTAAATACAAAATTCTATAATTCAGACAGGTGGTCATCTACTAGGCTTATAGGTCAAGTCTACTAGCTTAAAAATAAATAAACACTGCATATAATACTATATTTATTTATACATCACATATAATTATTTAAATCAAATATACTATCATGCAATTAATTAATTGTAACTACCAATAATATTAAAAATTATAAAAAGTCGAAAATACCCCTGTTTTCGGAACGTGGTAGTGACAATCACTCTTGCTTTTACTTTTCCTGCTACGATATTGTTTGATACGGGCGCCACCTACTCATTCATATCATCTAGTTTTATTGCCAAACATAACATTTGCTCCACACCTTTACCTAGTTGTATTAGAATTCTTACCGGGGGAGGAGTTGTACCTATTAGTAGAATTTGTAGATCGTGTCCTATAGTGATACGTGGCAGAGAGATGAATGCCCGACTCTTAGTCCTTCCTATGCCAACTTTTGATATTGTTCTTGGAATGGACTGGCTAAGCAAGTACCACGCTTTCTTCGATTGCTTTGGAGGAAGCATTCTTTTTAAAGTACCAGGCCAACCTGAATTTGAGTTTACGCGAGGATCCATAGAAATCCTTGATGGTATGCAGCTCGCAATGGACGATGTTGTCTATCATCCTATTATTTCAGAATTCCAAGACGTCTTTCCAGCAGAATTACCAGGACTACCCCCAGATAGAGACGTAGAATTTTTGATTGAATTGACACCCGGAGCAGCACCTATAGCATCACATGTTTATAGACTGGCAAAGAAGGAGATCGATGAACTAAAGACACAGTTGAAAGAAATAGAAGAAAAAGGTTTCATCCGACCAAGTGCATCACCCTGGGGAGAACCAATGTTGTTTGTACCAAAGAAAGATGGGTCAGTACGTATGTGTATTGACTATAGAGCCTTGAATACGGTGACAGTGAAGAATAAATATCCATTACCACGCATTGATGACCTATTTGACCAACTTAGTGGAGCCAAGATGTTCTCAAAGATAGATTTGAGATCAGGATATCACCAAGTGAAGGTACGGAAGGAGGACATCCCGAAGACCACATTTCGGATAAGATATGGGCACTACGAGTTCTTGGTCATGCCATTTGGATTGACCAATGCTCCAGCTATCTTTATGGACTTAATGAATCGAGTCTTCCATCAGTATTTGGACCAGTTCGTGGTTGTCTTTATAGATGATATACTTGTCTATTCAAAGAGCTACGAGGAGCACGAGAAGCACCTGCGAATTGTCCTAGAGACCTTGAGGAGAGAGCAGCTATATGCAAAGCTCAGTAAATGTGAGTTCTTCTTGGACAAAGTTTCATTTCTTGGACATGTCGTTATAGGAGATGGTATTTCTGTTGATCCAGAAAAGATCTCGACAGTTGAGACATGTCCTGTTCCTAAATCAGCAGCGAAAGCGAGAAGTTTTCTTGGACTTGCGGGATATTACCGACGGTTCGTGGAGAACTTCTCAAGAATAACAACACATATGACTCGATAGTTTATATGGACCGACGAGTGTCAAGCCGCTTTCAAGGAATTGAAGAAGCGACTGACTTCAACACCAATATTAACTATTCCATCAGGATCAGGAGGCTATGTGATCTACAGTGACGCATCAGGAAAAGGTTTGGGATGCGTATTGATGCAGCATGGCAAGGTAATTGCATATGCATCTAGGCAATTACGAGTACATGGGAAAAATTATCCAACTCATGACTTGCAACTTACAGCCATTGTATTTTCTCTGAAGTTATGGAGACATTACTTATATGGGGAACGAGTAAAAATATATACAGACCACAAAAGTCTCAAGTATGTCTTCACACAAAAGGAGTTAAATATGAGGCAACGTCGATGGCTCGAGTTGATGAAAGATTTTGAGATAGAGCTACATTATCATCCAGGCAAGGCTAACGTTATAGCAGACGCATTAAGCCGGAAGCCAACAGTTTACTTCTTAACAACACAGAAGGAATTATTGAAAGACTTGCAAAGTTTTCGCATTAAAGTAATATTTCCCGGAGCAGACGGGACATTAGTCAACTTACAAGTACAATCATCACTAGATGAAAGAATCAAAACAGCATTGCTTATAGATGCCAGATTCAAAAGATTAAAAGAAAGAACAGAGGCCGGAGGGCAGACATGACTGCATATTCATAATGACAGGACATTACGATATGGTGATCATCTTTATGTTCCAAATGGAGAAATTTGACAGGAGCTGATGACAGAAGGACATAGTTCGATATATTCTATTCATCCTGGGGGCACTAAAATGTATCATGACTTAAGACAGCATTTTTGGTGGCATGGAATGAAGAGAGAGATAGCTCGTTTTGTAGCTAAATATTTAATATGTCAGCAAGTAAAGGCGGAGCATCAGAGAACAGCAGGATTATTGCATCCACTCTCGATTCCAGAGTGGAAGTGGGTACATATCACTATGGACTTCGTCACGGGTTTTCCCAAAAGTTCAAGTGGTAGAGATGCAGTATGGGTAATAGTGGACCGACTCACCAAGTCAGCCCATTTCTTGCCTTTCAGAGTTGGCCAATCTACAGAAGCTTTGGCTGACTTATATATGAGACAGATCGTAAGATTGTACGGCGTACCAGTCAGCATTATGTCAGATAGAGATTCACACTTTATATCCCATTTTTGGCGAAGCATGCAAGAAAGCCTTGGAACTCGTCTAAAATTGAGTACATCTTATCACCCACAAACAGATAGGCAGTCAGAACATACTATTCAGACATTAGAAGATATGTTGAGGGCTTGTATGTTAGACTTTGGAGGATCATGGGAGGACCACCTACATCTTGTGGAATTTTCTTACAACAATAGCTATCAGGCGAGCATCCAGATGGCTCCGTTTAAAGTATTGTATGGAAGAAAGTGTAGGTCTCCTGTGTTTTGGAATGACGTGGGAGAATGTGACCAGAGTTAGTGGTCAATACTGTGGAGACAGTTAAGAAGATACAAGGACACTTGCGAGCAGCACAAGACAGGCAGAAACAGTGGGCAGATCTTCATTGTCATCCCTTGGAGTTCAAAGAGGGCGATCATGTCTGTTTAAGGATATCACCTACCAGAGGCACTATTCGATTCGGAGGGCACGATAAGTTGAGTCCAAGGTATATTGGACCATTTAACGTGCTAGAGAGAGTGGGAGAAGTAGCGTATCGACTTGCACTACCACCTTCACTTGAGGGAGTACATGACGTATTCCATGTATCGCGGTTCAGACGATATGTGGCAGACAACAGTCATGTTCTTGACCATTCGGAGATCACCATTGGGCCGAGCTTGTCATATCAAGAGCAACCCATGGAAATCCTTGATCGTCGAGAGAAAGTATTAAGGAATCAGTCTATTCCCTTGGTCCGCGTAGCATGGAAGAATGGTTCGCCAGGAGAATCTACTTAGGAGCGCGAGGATGACATACACCAACATTTCCCGAACATATTCATTGACCAAGGTATAAATTTAACTTTGTTAATTTATATCTATACCATCCTTAACTTCTACCATGGCTTAGTTTTAATTTCGAGGACGAAATTTTTATAAGTTGGGTAGAATATAAGAACCCTAATTCTGAAAATCGTATTCTATATTATTATTTATTATTTTTAGTAATTATAAGCTAAATAGAGAAAATAGAATTTTCTATTGGATCAAACCCAAAATCCGCAAACCATTAACCACCCTTTCCGCGTAAAGGAAAGAGTAATCAGTAGTAGCTCATCACCCCGCATAAAATTTGTTTAGCGGAACCCGCGTATACTTATCCGTGCGTAAACCGCAACAACAGCAGTATCATTCCATCGCTTATTTTTCCTTTGCGTAAATTCCTTTCTCTACGCGTAAAACCAACCCCTACGTAATTTCCTTTCACCGCGTGTAAAACCATAACCATTAGGAGAAGAAAATATCAACAACAGAAACAAAATCCAATTTTGCTTTGCTTTGCTTTCCTATACGTGTAAGCTTTTTATTCCACCGCTCCTTAACACTATTATTACTAAATACCCCCAACCGCACCCCTAAACCAATAAAAGGAAAACAGCAGTGGCAACAGTTTCTTACCCATTAAGTAAATTCCACCGCCTCCTTACTCCTATATATATCACAAATCTCCTAAAAATCTAATTCCATTTCTTACACCAAAGTTTAAACACTGTTATGGACAATTGTACTATACAGAACTTTGCTCGGCAAGTATACCTTGCCACAGTACTATTATTTATATTCCATATGAAGCACAATTATGTTTTATTTTATGTATTTGTATTGGACCTTGTTTATGAGACCACCCCAGTATTATGGTGCATTATTGGTTCATTGGCCATGACATAGTTGCTACACGAGTTGTGAGTCTCATATAGCTCTCGGACTACATATTGGGTTGGCCGCCTATATGTATAAGCCGTATGTTAGGGATGACTGCTGATAGAAACTTTGTATGCTAGTAGACCTGGTAGTTATTTAGAGAATTTATCATGTCATGGATATGGCATGATTAGAGCATGGGGTGGGGAGAACAATAAGTAAAATATTTGGGCTCCTTTGTATTTTTTTCCTGTAAGCCCGGATTCTCCACCGGAGAAACGAGTGATGATGACCACTATATATTACTGGCGGCCTCTGCCGTTCAAAAGACGATATGCTTTGAGGCCCCTGATTCTCCGAGAGAGTCACGCCAATCCCATTATTTGGCCAGATAGCCCACTTGGTGGAAAGTTATTCTCAAATTGTATTCACTTAGACGGTTAGGCGATCCATTGGATGTTTATATTTCAGTACTTATTGGCATATTTTTCTGTATCTTGTTACGTCCCTCTGAGGACCTGGTCCCTTTCCAGATATGGATGAGTAGGAGTACCCACAGGAGTATGGACCAGGACCTGACTCTACGTACCTATCTGAGGAGATCCTACCCTCAGAGTATCTGTGATTTTGTTACCGCTATTTAGAGATCTTTTGCTACTTCAGGATAGTCGTTTTGTAGTGTATTTGTTTCCACCCGACTATCAGACTTGATACTTATTTTGGATATCCAGTTATTTTGCAGCTCTTATTTCCTACTGATTATTTGTGCTGTGGATGAGATATAGATTTTGTGAGACTTGTTATGACAGTATATTACCACTGATGGATTGTATATTCATATACAGCGTACGTATGTATATGATTTCCATATATTGGAGTTCGTATACATACGGCTGGGCGTGTTACGTATTCCTAGTCCTACGTATTTTGTGACTGGGGCGTGACAAATTCTAAATAAATTCGACTTTGTATCCTTGTGCGTTCCAATCAAAATTGGAGACACAATCTTGACCATTTTTGTGCAACCCAATTTATGATAATATTCTATTCTTAGTTCCCTACCTCCATGACACTTGTGTTCTACCTAATTTTAGCCCTATTATTTTCATTCACATCAACCTAAAACTACACCTAGCCGATTCCCCCCTTTCCTATTCATCATCCCCATCAACCTCCCTCATCCCTGTCCACCACCCACTTCATGTTCTTCTCTGGCCTCTTCCCCGGCCATCTCCCCTCCGCCTGAGAACACCCCAACCTCGATGAGCCACCGCCACTGCTGCCATCATCTCCACTCCCATCTCCTTCCCGTAGCCTGAGATCCCGCCGACCGGGGACCAGCATCTCGCCGGAGAGGACTCCCCAAACCTGAACCACCCTACCCCGACGTTCCTCGACTCCCTTTCTCCCTGAGCAGCACCTCCCTGACCACCTTCACCTTTCGCCGGACTCCCCTCGACCCGCCGGAGTCAACACAGCCACCACCACGACCCGTCGCCATAGCACCCCGGCCAACACCATCACCACCTCTCCACTTTGTCCTCTCCCTCCTTCCTCCAGTGATCACCCCAATCCTCTCCTCATCTCCCCGTTGCTCACCGCCAGCGCCTCTCCTCCAATCACTACCACGAGCCACCATCACCTCCCCGCTGCCAGTCACCTGAACGCCCACCTCCTTCACCCGCAGTACAGCAACCTCGACTCGACTCGACCCACCTAACTTCAACCTCCACTCTCCTTCTCCTTTGCCTGAGACACTCGCCGGACCTCCCCATAGATCTGGCCGGAGCATCCCCATTATCATCATCATTAAACCTAATAAACATCATAATCATCATCATCACCATTATCATCCTCATCACCACCTTCATCATCATCATCATCAACATAATCATCATCACCATTATCATCATCATCACCCCCTTCATCATCAATATCATCATCACCATTATCATCCTAATCATCATCACCTCATTCATCATCATCATCATCATCACCTTAACCATCATCACCATCACCTTAATTATCATTATCATCATTAACCTAATCATCATCACCATCACCTTAATCATCATCGTCATCATCATCACCTTAATTATCATCCCCATCATCACCATCATCATCATCAACATCATAACCTACATCATCATCATCACAACCTCAATCATCATCTCATCATCAACTTTGATATCATTGTCGTCATCGTGGACCCGTCACCCTCACCGAAGACAACCTGTAACAGTCGCCCTCGATCCTCGTGCCCGTATACGCTAACCCAGAGGTTCGAACATGCCCCTCTTCTTTTATTTTATAAGCGTGTTTGTGTGAATAATATCTAGGTTAGCATATTGGTTCAGTTTAGTTGGTTGATAGAATTGCAGACCGTGTTGGTTAACCTAGTGTGCTCGTACGTGTGCGTGCGTATGCACATAATATTAGTTTAATATATATATATATATATATATATATATATATATATATATATATATATATATATATATATATATATTTGTGAGTGATTAAATGCTAAGAAATAATTATGATTATATATGTATTTATTCTATCTGGCCCTAGGTTAATTATGGATATTCCATATTTACGTTTGACCAAGTAACCCTAAGAACATGTTAGTTGACTGCCTTGTGTACATTAACGTTCTGGCTTAGACACATGTTAGTTGACTGTCTAATTTTGATACAATATTTAATATAGGACACCCGCGTAATTAGACCCGCATTTGACCCTGCTAGTTGACCAGTGTCACCACTAGCGTACCCTCTGAGTCAGTATAATTATGGTTGTGTATGTGCTAGTGTAATGGCTGATGTTGTATTGTATTATATTATATGTATATAGGACCTATCAGATTGTTCAGCGCGACTTCAGGAGCAGGTTATTGGTACTACGCAGCTTTTTGTCATGCAAGTATACCTTGCCATTATACTGTGATTTATATTTCATATATTGCATGCATCTTATTTCTGCTTATTTAGTTCATATATTTTAAACTGCTATATAAACTGCGCGTCCAAGAATAACTTGGGTGCAACGACGGTGTCGTCGTATTCTGTTTTTATTATATATATGCATGTTGACCTAGTTTAGGAGACTACCCCATTATCATGAGGTATTCTTTGGTTTCATTGGCCGTGACACATCTTTTACACGAGCGTGAATCTCATATAGATCATGGACTTGCGTGCCGGGTTTGGCCTCCTGTACTTATGGGACATACGATAGGAAATAACTGCTGATAGGGATTTGCATGCTAGAAGACTTGGCAGTTATTAGAGGTATTACCGTGTCATGGATATGACATGCTTAGAGCATGGGGTAGGGAGAACAACAAGTAAGGCATTTGGGCTCCTTTGTACTTTCTTTTTTGTAACCCGTACGCTATGCCGGAGATGCACGGTCGTGATGACCCCTATATTACCTGGCGGCCTCTGCCGTTCAAAAGACGATATGCTTTGTAGGCCCCTGATTCTCCGAGAGAATCATGCAATCTCATTTATGGCCAGATAGCCCACTTGTAAAAAAGTTGTTCTCAACGTGCATTCACATAGATGGTTAGGCGGCCCATTGGATGTTTATTTCAGTACTTTATTAGCATGCTTCTATGTATCTTTTTATGTCCCACTGAGGACCTGGTCCCTTTCCAGGTGTAGATATTCATGAGTATTAGCAGGCGCGCGGATCCAGACTAGCTACTTATATTTTGAGGAGGTCTTCTCTTCAATCGTATTGATTGTTTGTTGATGTTCTTATATTTTGTTTGCTCTTATATTCTAGTTTGGTAGTGGATTTCTTTCCACCCGGCTATCATCTTTTGATACTTCTTATTGAGATTTAGTTATATATTTATTGTCTATTTATTTCTATTTGATTCTGTGGATGAGATTTAGTTATGCCTTGTGACTTGTGATAATTATATATCACTTGTGAATTGTTATTCATATTACAGCGTACGCATGTGTTATAGTTTTTATATATTGGAGTTGCCATATACATGCGGCTGGCATGCTTACGTGTTTCTAGTCCTACGTATTTTGGGACTGTGGCATGACAATTCCTATTATATGTAGGAATACTCAATCCAACTCCCGGATATTTTTTACATAGGTTGAGAACCCCACCCACTCCAACAAATCTCCTCCTTCACAACTATATGGAGAGGATCTTCATCCCGACCATCCGCCTGCAGTACTCAAACTTTTTCCTTGGAAGAATTTTTGTCAACATGTTTGCTCCATTGTCATCCGTATGAACCTTCTCAAGTGCCGCTTGCTTCTTTTCAACCATATCTCGTATCCAATGATATCGAGTATCATTGTGCTTGAACCGGCTATGAAATGTCTGGTTCTTCACAAAGTAAATTTTACTTTTGCTATCGCAAAGCAAAGTGTACTGCTCTTGCTTTAGCCCCATTTCCTGCAGCAGCTTCTTCATCCTCAATAACTCCTTGCAAGCCTCCGTCGCTACAATATACTATACATCTGTCATCTACAAGGCAACACACTTCTACAACCGCAACTGCTACGATATTGCTCTACCATAAACATTATCACATAGTCCAAAGTCGATTGCATCGTGTCTTCATCTCTGGCCATATCAACATCGGTATACCCAACCAGCTTCGGCTCGTCCAATCGGTAGTGCCCTGAAGGTATCATAGAATCCACTTAACCGCACTCCAATATACCCTTCCAGGATTGAAAGTATACCTGCTAACTATGCCAACTGCGTGAGCGATGTCTGGCCTCATACACACCCTAGCATATATGAGACTCCCTACAGCTGAGGCATATGAAACCCACTCAATATCTTTCTTCTCGTCCTTGGTAGATGGACACTGCTCCTTAGTGAAGTTAAAGTGAGCCGCAAGGGGGTTACTCACTTTCTTCGACCCGTCCATCCCGAAATACGGAAGTACCCTATGAGTGTACTTCTTTTGGGACATGTGTAGAAGCTTGGACTATCTCTCTTGGCTGATCTCCATCCCAAGAATAGACTTTGCTATGCCCAAATCCTTCATAGAGAAGGCCGCGCCCAGTTAGCGCTTCAACTCCACTATCCTAGTAGCATTCTGACCCACCGGTATCATATCATCAACATAGAGCAATAAAATGATGAAATCATCCTTGGCAAAGTACCTCACAAATACATAATGGTCCTAAGTCGTCCGTGCATAACCATGCTCCCCCATAAATGTCTTGAACTTCTTGTACCACTGCCTCGGAGCCTGCTTTAGACCATACAAGCTCTTCCTCAACCGGCAGACCAAGTGTGACTTGCCCTTCTCACAGAATCCCTTTGGCTGCTCCATGTATAACTCCTCCTCAAGATCACCATGGAGAAATGTTGTCTTCACATCTATCTGCTCGACCGCTATGTCAAAACTGGCTGCCAATGCTAACACCACCCGAATAGATGACTGCTTGACGATTGGCAAAAAGATCTCATCATAATCTATATCCTTCCGCTGACCGTAGCCTTTAACTATCAATCTTATTTTGTATCAAGGGCAAGTAGCATCATCTATCTACTTCACTCTGAATATCCATCGATTTTTTAAAGCCTTCTTGCCCTTTGGCAACCGCACCAGCTCATAAGTAGAATTGGCATGTAAGAAATTTATCTCCTCCTGCATAGCCTCTATACACTCCTGCATGTGTTCGTCTTCCATAGCCTCTACAAAATATTCGGACTCTTCCCCATCAGTTAGTATCACATACTCACCCGGTGAGTATTATAGTGCCTCGTTCTCCCTATTCGGGGAGCGCGGCTAAGAAATACTTGGTATCGTTGATCGGGACAGATTCAATCAAGATTATTTCCTCGTTATGTATTATTTTCTTTGGAATCATGTCCCACATTCAGCGGATCGTGCCTCCAAGAAGGACTCGGCGGCAGAGTTGAGAGGCGCCTTTCCGTTGCGCTAGTTTCTTTGCCCATTTTTGAATGCCGCTTGGTTGCTTTCTTGTTGGTTTTATGACTTACGTTTTCTTGAACGGTTTTGATATATTTTATTGTCTTCATTCTTTGAATTTCGCATTTTGTATCGAATACTTGGAGACTGAGGCTGGAGATATTGATCATCTGTTGCTGCGTACAGGTGATCGTGTAGGTGACGCGCAAGCGGAGTCTTGAAGATCTCCTATTTCTCTCTCCCAATTCACCAACTTGTGAGTGGCTTTACTTTCAATTAGTGCCCTTCTTCCAAGTCTTCTTTCTTAATAATCTGACTCGTTATGTGTTCCGGTCAACGATACCATAATAACAAAAATTGAGTTAAGATAAAAAGAATAAGAAATAGACTTTAAATACTTAATGCTTGTCACATGCACAAATTTACCTTACGATCACTTTGTTGCGTGCTTGTCTGCTATACATATGCTTAATTATATTTTAGTTGTAGCTAGAACTTATTTATCTATAACTGTTCAATAAGTAGTGTAAATTGTAATGTGATCATTGAGCAAGGTAGCCTATATTATAGAATATGCAAGAAGTTTATTTCCTTATATTGCCTTGAAGTGCTTCATTTGATAACTTAGTTTGTAGATGATGCATGGTCAAGGATAACTTGTGCACAAAGGTAGAGTTCTACGAACGATCGTCGGGGCACTGGGACTGCTTTGGCCTGGGTAGAACATTTGCTAGCTGAAGTTCTAGCACGTGATGAATCGGGACGTCCATTCAGGGCTACCTACCCGAGGCAAAAAGACAGCCGAGTATCCCTAGTCTGACCTGTGACATACTATGTATATTTAAACTGTGCAAACTAATAATGTCTTCCTGGAAGGGAAGGTCATGGTAAGTTTTGTACATGTGGTTTAGACGGTGCAGGTAAAAGTTACCGAACTATAGCACATTTTGTTATGTCATTTTATTCTATCGCATATATAAAATTTGAACTAAGGCAAGATAGAAAGACCACATAATAATAATATTGCATGATTACATGAATACGATATCGATTTGGTATGTTTGGTTAGCTCGCCCTCACCGATACTTTTTGAAGTACTGACCCTCGTTGCAGCAGGTTCCCCGAGCCGAGGCGACGCGGCGAGGAGCTGAAGCTTCCCCCAACCTTTCACTGATCTGGCACATTTATGTTTGTGACTTTTGGAGCACAAGTACATAATCTCAAGGAGCTCTCACATACCCTTTTGAAGCTCCTAGGCGATGGTGCTAACACGCACCCAAGGTGGTTTGCTCTTTTAAAATATTAGTAAGGGATGTAGTGTATGGATCGGCTATCTCATTTTGCGTCCATGTTGTAAGTCCGTGCAGCATCCTTTTTACTTTTGAGTCAAGAGTCTGTAACAAGATGTTCATTATCAATAAAGAGAACTTTTCTATATTCTAATGTATGATATCTCATTTGCGTACTCTGTTGCATATGTTTCTAAAGTATATCATTATGCCTAGGCCTTGTGCGCGCGCGCCTTATGCTCGTACGACAGTACGTCCGGGGGACGATTATCGATTTAGCGAAAATTGGGGCATGACATATTTGTATCATAACATGGCTTCATATCCTTTGAACTTCATGTTAGAAGAGTTTTCTTGAAATGACTATGTCCCTCCAAGTTGAACTCTTGAATTCGCTTGGCCAAAATGAGATGCGTTCCATACAGTGACTCCATAATATGTTTTGAGACTAATGTAAGTTATTTTTCTTTCAAGGAACGACCTCAGAGCCAGATGCACAAGCACAGGTAGTAGCGTAGGTGCAAGGGAGCAGTTCTGGCACTTTGGGCAGCTCAAAAAGTTAAGAAGTCGCGCCCTCTATTGATCCGTTCGAGCGGATGATGCGTTTGATAGAAATACAGCAGAGGCAGGTAGAATTACATCAAAACCAATTTGAGTCCCAGATTGAGGGTCAAATTCAGGCATAGCGGACTCAGGCGAGGCACAACATAAGCAAATAAATACCCTACAAACGATTGTGACGACGCTCGTCGCCCATAACCATTCTGCATCAGCGGTCGCCGCCACAGTGCTATTTGTAGCCGAGATCGCGGGACTTCAGGGCTCTCAGGAACCTCCGTCCTCAGACGATAAGGGTTCCATCCTTCAAATATCAGATTTTAATAAGATGTGTTATGCTACCTTCAAAGGGACTGAGGACCCCTCCGTGGCGTTAGATTGGCTGGTTGAGCTAGAGGACCACTTTGAAGTGCTTCGTTGCTTGTGCTCAGCTCTAGCTTCGTTTAAATACACACGATTGGTAGGTTGTGCACAAAAAAGATATCTTGATTGAAGATGACAAGACGACTATCTCTTGGCCCGTGTTCCGTAAAACCTTCGAAGAGGAGTACCTTCCACCAGCCGCCTGTCGGAAAAAAGAAGACAAATTTACACATCTTCAACAAGAAAATATGACAGTGTGGCAGTACATCGTAGAATTCAACAGGCTTACAAAATTTACCAAATCTCATCTCTGTGACGCCAAAAGTCGAGCTCGAAGATTTGAAATAGGACTACGACTTTCTATTTGTGCCCACGTCGTCATCCCTCAGTACCGTACCATGCGAGAGTCTCTAAACCAAACCCTCTCCCTAGAGCCGCAATACCCCCCTGTTCGCACCAATGCTGTGCAAAATTTCCATCACAAGCGCCTTAGCAACACGAGAGGTAACAATGCACCAAAGTGTCCTAACAACGGCGGTTATTAGGGTGCAAACCCGGGAAGGAACAATGGACTCCACTGTGACAAGTGCAATCGTGGAGGATACCTCGCTAAAGACTACCGTATACCAAATGAAGGATGCTTCTGATGTGGTCGCCCTTGCCACATGTAGCGAGATTGTCGGGAGGGAGGACCAAACCAACAACGATGACTATATCGTCTGCCTCAGGATCAGGGTCAAGCATTTGGAGCGAACCATACGACACCGCAAAATGCTTAAGGCCGGGTCTATGCTCTGAATCGGAAAGAGGCGTTCACATCAAACACGATGGTGTCAGGTATATTTCTTTTTAATAATATACCTGCTCGAGTATTGTTTGATTTTGGTGCCATATATAGTTTCATTATGGCAGATTTTGCCGCCGAGAACACATTTCCTATGACACCGCTAGGCCTAAACCTTAGCGTCAGTACTCCATCGGGCGTGGACTTGTCGGCTCGCTTAGTTTGTCGTAAAGGTAATATTTGTATCGGAGGAAGAAAATTATCACTTGATGCGATAGTCTTAGACATCAGGGACTACGACATCATTATGGGGATGGATTGGCTTGGTGCTTACTCGGTTACCATTGATTGTGCGGAAAAAAAAGTCGTATTTCGTCTACCTGGCGAGATCAAATTTTTTTATGCGTGCAGTCCACTGTCGAGAGCACCAAATGCCTACATGGTGATCTCTGCAATGTCTTCTCGACGGATGATACATTCTGACTGTGAAGGGTACTTGGCATCCGTTCGAGACACTCAGCAAGATTGCACAAACGTAGAGTCTATTTTTATTGTGGCAGATTTTCCTGATGTGTTTCCAGATGAGTTGCCTGGCATGCAGCCCGACCGAGAGATAGAGTTCACTATTTATACATTTCTAGAGACTCGACCGATTTCTAAAGATCCATATTGAATGGACCCGGCAAAACTAAAAGAGTTAAAGGTCCAGTTACAAAAATTGTTAGATCATGGATATATTCGTCGGAGCGTGTCTTCGTGGGATGTGTAATACCCCGCTCCTAGCGGGTTACTTGTGGAACACTTGTTACTTTGACTCAGTTGAGAATCGAGTCTCGAAAAAAACTTACCGCTAAATCAATACGGACGAAATACAATTAACCCTTCAAACTGATCGAACGGCTTCTATTGAAATGAGTCCAAGAGTTTTTGTTGGTTATTTTGCTGCGTGGTTTTGTGTTTCTTTGTGTTTTGCCTTACTTTTGATGACTTGGTTTTTCATAATTTGCTTTCCCGCTTGCGCATTCATTTTGAATCGTAAGAGAAAGAGATCGAACGATTCTAACCAAGTATTGTTGTAAATTTTAGGACGTATAACCAAGGAGTGATCATTACGTAAGGCTTCCCCATCCTCTCGTTGATTCATTCGGTGTGTGGCTTCGGATCTTCGATGAATCCTTTGTCTGCACGACTTAACAAAAATGATCCCTAGTTCACTTGAATTACATGTCCCTATGCTAAATATTAACTCATTAACAAGATATGCTAAAAAGAAAGAAATTGTATGCTAGATTTATAGAACTGCTACTTCCTTGTTTCTTGTTAAAAGAACTATACTGCTTGAAATATAGAATTTGCCTTAAACTCGTTTAAGAGAACTAATGCTTGACCCTTATCGAATATTGTACATAGATAACTTATAAAAAAACCCTTATCATTTGATATGATCGATATGATAATTGAAGAGCTAAGGCTCTATCGAAAAAGAGATAGTCCCTATAGATGCATTTTTGGTCAACTGTTGCTATAGAAATGTTATTTTCGGATATAACGCATTCATCGCATCGGTCTTGGACAACTTGTGCATAAGGTACCGTCTCTCGAACGGTTCCTGGGGCACTAGGAATCGTTCGGCCTGGGAGAGATAATCGAAACACCCTGAGGTTTATAGTCCTCGCGATTAGGGGGGTATTATGTCTAATAGTTAGCCTTGGTTTGTACTCCCAACTGCTATTCATGGGTTTTTCCATGGACCATCATATAGTTAGGTCGCATGCCAGGTTTACCTTCTTGCATACCTAATACTTGATGCCAAGATTGATTCATAAGTTTATTCATTTATACACATTATGGCTAACTTGTGCGTCTACTGCAGGGATAACCGTTCGGCTGTGGGTAAGAATTATCATATACATGGTTTAATTTATCGTTTATATTTTTTTGCATGAATTGTTAAAAAGAAACTAGACAACCAGAAAGATCACCTAATAATGTTAGCTTCACATGTTTACTTAGTATGGATTTATATGTGAGTTTGGCCACGGTCGCTTACCAGTACATGTTATAGTACTGACCCACGTTTGTGGACAAATCTCCAGGTTCTAGTAGCGAGAGATTGGCGAGCATTTGGACCAGTACTAGCACATCCATCCAGCGGAACCATGTTCATGCTGCTTCCTTAGCTTTTCTCTCCTGTGTGCAAGCTCTTCTTCTGCTAGTTATTTTAATTTTTGGTCCTACTACAAGGACATGATGTATGGGTGTTATGGCTAGTTTTGGGTTTATAAAAAGGGATGTAGCCATCTATGGCATATTTTGTAATCAACCAAGCAAGTACTTTCTAATCCAATCTTCAAGTATTCAATAAAAAAAGTATTTTGGTGTTACTATCAAATGTGTTCAATTTTGGTTCTCTGCATTTTGAATTATGTGTCTCTATATATTTATATTTTTGTCTAACTTGTGTCTTGTGCAGGTACTATGCCTGGTGCAAGCGCAACTTAGGCTTGCACGATATCGCACCCAAGCGAGGACGATTGGTTCCGTAGGGACCAAGCGAGGACGATTGGCCCTTACAGGACCGGGGCGTGACAGGTGGTATCAGAGCACGATTTTACGTCATTGGCCTCTTCAAATATTATTTTAAAAAAATGATAAAGTTTTTAAGCTATTTTAAAAGTCTCAAATTTTGAAAATGGTTGCGAATTTATATAAGTAAATCGAAGGTTAAAATGTCCTGATCTTAAAGAGAATAAAACCAAATGACCCATACAATAAGTCCATAATATGTGATAAGACTAATGCAAGCTACCTTCTTTTGTAGAAATATGCCGAAAGCGAGTAATCCATGGACATCGCACGCAATGGACATGAGCGATGACCTAATTGATAGGCTGATTGGCATGTTTGAAAATCAACAAGAATAATTAAATGCCTAATAGGATCGATTTGAGGCTCAACAGCAACGGGATGATCCTCGAGCCATAGCACAAAGAAGCAATTAGACTCTTTGACTCAGATAGTGACAACCTTGGTCGCCAATAGCAGTGCTTCGAGAACCGCCGCGATACTTGTGGCAGCCGCACTCTCGCTCCTTGAGAAGCAGACCTAGCAGAAGCTGATGAGCCTTCGCAGGCGGCCAGGAAGTCTACCTTTAAAGGTGTTAAGTTTCTAAAGTTGAACCCTCCTGAGTTCGAAGGCAGGACCACGCCGGATAAGGTGATGGACTGGATCCCAAGTTGGAGGACTTATTCGAATTTGCTGGGATACCTATGAACAAGAGGGTGGCATGTGCAGTCATGTAGCTGCGGTTATGAGCACACGATTTTTGGTAGATCAAGAAACATGATCTTGCCACAAGGTGTCAAGACAGAAAAATCATTAGAGAAATGTTTAAGAAAGCATTCTAGGAGCAATACCTTCCACCAGCCGTCAGGCAGAGAAAGGAAGATGAGTTTACCGAACTTAAGCAAGGAAGAAAGTCCGTCGAAGACTATGAGTCAGAGTTCTCCAAGCTTGCTAAGTTTGCCAGCTTATTAATTCCAAACGAGTGGGCCCGTATACACCAGTTCATAAAAGGCCTGAACGATGACTTGAGAAAGGACGTTATAAATCGGGAGTATACATCATACATTAAGGCATTCGAGACAGCGGTACAAAATGAACAGTTCACACCACGAAGGGCTACGAAAAAGGCATCGACAAATTGGAACCCTCCTGTCAAAAGATACCAGATGGAGAGAAAAAGATAGAGGGCAAACAGTGCCCTAGACTTGAGTACAACTATTGTGGCAAGCAAGGGCATGCAGTGGAAACTTGTCTTGTTGCTAACGGGGAGTGCTTCAACTACGACCAAAAAGGCCATCTTCTGAGAAACTGTCTGACCAAGAGGCCTGTGCCACGTGACCGCAACAAGAATGTCGGATGTGGCCAGGATCAGAATCCCTTGCCAGCCCCGGTTCAAGCTGATGGAAAAACTTATCAGACGAGAAGACTTAGAGTTTATTAGTTAAATATTGAGCGTGATGCGAGCGAAAACAATATTGGTGAGTCTGATTCCTTTGACATCTTGATACTTTACCCCTCTACTCCTTGATCTCTTAAGTTTCGAGGATGAAGCTTCTTCTCAGTGGGATATTATGTAATGCTCCGCTCCTAGCGGGTTACTTATGGAATACTTGTTACTTTGACTCGGTTGAGAATTGAGTCTCGGAAAAACCTTACCGCCAAATCAACACAGACGAAATGCAATGAACCCTTCAAACTGATGGAGCGACTTCTATTGAAATAAGTCCAAGAGTTTTCGTTAGTTGTTTTGCTGCTTGGTTTTGTGTTACTTTATGTTTTGCCTTGCTTTCGATGACTTGGTTTTTCATAATTCGCTTTCCCGCTTGCGAATTCATTTTGAATCATAAGAGAAAGAGATCGAACGATGCTAACCAACTGTTGTTGCAAATTTTAAGACACATAACCAAGGAGTGATCGTTGTGTAAGGCTTCCCCATCCTCTTATTGATTCATTCAGTAAGTGGCTTCGGCCCTTCGATGAATCATTTGTCTGCACGACTTAACAAAAATGATCCCTAGTTCACTTGAATTACATGTCCCTATGCTAAATGTTAACTCATTAACAAGACATGGCAAAAAGATAGATACCGCATGCGAGATTTATAGAACTGCTACTTCCTTGTTTCTTGTTAAAAGAACTATACTGCTTAAAACATAGAATTTGCCTTGAACTCGTTTAAGAGAACTGATGCTTGAACCTTATCAAATGTTGTACATAGATAACTTATAAAAAATCTTTTATTGTTTAAAATGATCGATATGACAGATTGAAGAGCTAAGGCTCTATCGAAAAAGAGATAGTCCTTATAGATGCATTTTTGTTCAACCGTTGCTATAAAAATATTATTTTCGGATAGAATGCATTCATCGCATCGGTCTTGGACAACTTATGCACAAGGTATCGTCTCTCGAGCGGTTCCTGGGGCACTAAAAATCGTTCGTCTTAGGAGAGATAATCGAAACACCCTGAGGCTTATAGTCCTCGCGATTAGGGGGTGTTATGTCTAATAGTTATCCTGGATTTATAGTCCCAGCTGTTATTCATGGATTTTTTTATGGACCATCATAAAGTTAGGTCGCATGCTAGGTTTAACTTCTTGCATACCTAATACTTGATGCCAAGATTGATTCATAAGTTTATTTATATATGCACATTATGGCTAACTTGTGTGTCTGTTGCAGGGATAACCGTTCGGCCGTGGGTAAGAATTATTATATGCATGGTTTAATTTATCGTTTATATTTTTTTGCATGAATTGTTAAAAAAAAACTAGACAACCAGAAAGATTACCTAATAATGCTTCACATGTTTACTTAGTGTGGATTTCTAGGTGAGTTTGGTCACGGTCGCTTACCAGTACATGTTGTAGTACTGACCCACGTTTATGGAAAAATCTCCAGGTTCTGGTAGCGAGAGCTTGGCGAGCATTTTGAACCAGTACTAGTGCATCCATCCAGCAGAACCGTGCTCATTCTGCTTTCTTAGCTTTTCTCTCCTGTGTGCAAGCTCTTCTTCTGCTAGTTGTTTTGATTTTTGGTCCTACTACAAGAACATGATTTATGGGCGTTGTGGCTAGTTTTGGGTTTGTAAAAAGGGATATAGCTATCTATGGCATATTTTGTAATCAGCCAAGCAAGTACTTTGTAATCAAATCTTCAAGTATTCAATATAGAAAGTATTTTGGTGTTCCTATCAAATGTGTTCAACTTTGGTTCTCTGTATTTTGAATTTTGTGTCTCTATATATGTATATTTTTGTCTAACTTGTGTCTTGTGCAGGTACTATGCTTGGTGCAAGCACAACTTAGGCTTGTACGACATTGCACCCAAGCGAGGGCGATCGTTTTCGTAGGGACCAAGCGAGGACGATCGGCCCTTACGGGACCGGGGTGTGACAGAGCGCGCCTATATTGTTTGTAAAAATTTGATGGCTCAATACGGCTCTGCATCGACTGTCGTGAATTGAATAAGACCAATGTCCGAAACAAGTACCCCCTTCCCAGGATTGATGACCTCTTCGATCAACTACAAGGTGTGACGGTATTTTCAAAAATTAATCTTCGTATGGGTTATCATCAGCTCATATTCAAGCTGGATGATATGTCGAAGTTAGTCTTTCGCACTCGCTACAACCACTATATGTTTTTGGTAATGCCATTCGGACTGACCAATGCCCCTGCTACCTTTATGGACTTCATAAATTATGTTTTTCGTCCATATCTCGACCAGTTTGTAGTAGTTTTCATTGATGATATCTTGGTGTACTAAAAAAATAGCGAGGAATATAATGAGCACTTGCGGACCATGCTACAGACTCTTTGGGACAACAAGTTATACGCGAAACTGAGTAAGTGCGAGTTCTGGCTGAACAATATATCTTTTCTCGGGTACATCATTTCTGCGGGAGGCATTTCAGTCGATCCAAAGAAAGTTGAATCCATCATCGAGTGGAAGCTGCCTGCATCCGTCAGTGAGTTTCGAAGCTTCCTCGGGCTAGCGGGCTACTACAGGTATTTCGTAAAAGACTTGTTCAAGTTAGCATCACCTCTGACTCGCCTCACACAGAAGGGAGTCGTATTTGAGTGATTTGACGACTGCAAAGCCTTATTTAAAGAGTTAAAGCAACGCCTCACCTCTTATCCACTACTTGCATTACCAGACGAGACCTCGGGATTCCAAATATTCAGCGACGCCTCAGGGCAGGGCTTAGGGTGTGTACTCATGCAGCAGGATAGGGCGATAGCCTACGCATCTAGACAACTGAAAAAGTACAAGAAAAATTATCCTACGCAAGACCTGGAACTTGCGGCAATTGTGTTTGCGCTAAAATTGTAGCGACACTACCTCTATAGAGTGGCTTATCGAATTTACAGTAATCACAAAAGCTTGAAGTACCTATTCACCCAAATGAACCTTAACCTACGACATCGACGTTCGCTATAATTGTTCAAAGACTATGACTTGACGATCGACTACACACCTGACAAAGAAAATATTGTAGCGGATGCGTTGAGTCAAGTTTTTATGGGATCCTGTCTGCTGATCGCAGGTTAGAAAGAGACTTTGAGGAAATAGGCATTGAACTTCGAATTCGATACCGTGGTGGGCAAGTTTCTCATATGCGATTTGTACCCAATTTGTTAGAGAGAGTCACATCTACTCAGAGGGATGACCCATACCTAAAGAAAATGGCGAGAAGATTCTAGCGGGGAAGGCGAAGGACTTTGCAGTAAATAATAATGGATTATTGCGGATGAAGGGAAGGCTATGCGTCCCCAATAACGTAGAACTCATAAAGAAGATCCTTGCGAAAGCTCACTATGCAGCCTACACAGTCCATCCTAGGAGCACGAAGATGTATAAAGACCTTCGCACTATTTTCTGGTGGCACGACATAAAAAGAGATGTGGCGTACTTCGTATCATAATGCATAACCTGTCAGAGGATGAAAGCAAAACATCAGAGACCGGGCGAAGAAATACAAAATCTTGCTATTCCAGAATGGAAATGAGAGAACATAAGCATGGACTTCATTGTTGGCTTGCCAAAGACGCAACAGAGGAATGATGCAGTCTAGGTCATCGTCGACCGGTTAACCAAGTCAGTGCACTTCATTGCCATTAAAGTTACTTGGAGCATCGATCGTCTCGTCCAGACCTACCTTGATGAGATAGTTCGGCTGCATGGAATGCTGGTTTCTATAGTGTCAGATCGGGATAGACGATTCCTATCACGTTTTTGGGAGAGCCTTCAGTCAGCGATGGGGACCAAGTTAAAGTTCAGCTCAGCCTACCATCCTCAAACCGATGGCCAAACAGAGCGGGTGAATCAGGTACTTGAAGACATATTGCGTCTCTTTGTAATCGATCCAAAGTCAAGTTGGGACGTCCACTTACCGTTGGCCGAATTTGCATACAACAATAGTTATCAGTCCAGCATCCAAATAGCTCTGTACGAGACTTTGTATGGGCGGAAGTATAGGTCACCGATCTGCTAGGATAAAGTTGGAGAGCGTCAAATTCTTGGGCCAGAACTAGTTGCAAAAGTCCAAAAGTTTTGATTGATCCGAGAGAGACTAAAAGTAGCACAAAGCCGGCAGAAGAGTTATGCCGATATTCATCGTCGACACCTTGAGTTCTTCGAAGGTAACTATGTATTTTTGAAGGTCTCACCCATGTGAGGAGTTATGAGATTTGGAGTAAAGGTAAAGTTAAGTCCGAGATTCATTGGCCCGTTCGAAGTCCTTAAGCGAGTCATTCCAGTTGCCTATCAAATTGCACTGCCACCAGCCCTGTCCGGCGTGCATGATATTTTTTATGCGTCATATCTTAGAAAGTACTTACACGACCCAAACCACGTGGTAGATTTTGGTTAGCTGGATCTGCAGGTAGACTTGTCGTACATCGAAGAACCCGTTCAGATATTGGATCAAAAAGAGAAGCAGTTACGGAATCGTGCAGTCTCGCTTGTGCGTGTTCTTTGGTGGAACCACGCGGTCGAGGAGTCGACCTGGGAACTCGAATTGGACATGAAGGAATAATTTTTCTCATTATTTTCTTAGGGGTAGGTTATATTCCTAAGTTTCAAGGATAAAACTTTTTATTAGTTGGTTAAGATGTAGTGCCCCGTTCCCCCTATTCGGGAAACGTGGCTAAGAAATACTTGGTATCGTTGACCGAGACATATTAAATCAAGATACTTTACTATTTATGGATTGGTTTCTTCGGAATCAGGTCCCATATTCAGCGGATCATGCCTTAAGGAATGACTCGGTGGCAGAGTCAAGAGAGGCCTTTCTGTTGCGCTGGTTTCTTTGCCTGTTTTCGAATGCCGCTTGGTTGCTTTCTTGTTGGTTTTGTGATTTGTGTTTTTTGGAACGATTTTGATGGATTTCATTGTCTTTATTCTTTGAATTTTGTATTTTGTATCGAACCCTTGGAGACCGAGAAAGGAGATATTGATCATCTGTTGGTGCGTGCAGGTGATCGTGTAGGCGACACGCTAGTGGAGTCTTGAAGATCTCCTATTTCTCTTCCCCGATTCACCAACTTGTGAGTAGCTTTACTTTCGATTAGCGCCCTTCTTCCAAGTATTTCTTCTTAATAATTTGACTCGTTGTGTGTTCCGGTCAACGATACCATAATAACAAAAATTGAGTTATGACAAAAAGAAGAAGAAGTAGACTTGAAATGCTTAATGCTTGTCACATGCACAAATTTATCGTAAAATCACTTTGTTGCATTCTTGTCTGCTATGCATATGCTTAATTATATTTCAGTTTTAGCTAGAACTTATTTATCTATAACTGTTCAATGAGTAGTGCAAATTGTAATGTGATCATTGAGCAAGGTAGCCTATACTATGGAATATGCATGCAGTTCATTTCCTTATATTACCTTGAAGTGCTTCATTTGATAACTTAGTTTGTAGATGATGCATGGTCAAGGACTAATTGTGCACAAAGGTAGAGTTCTACGATAGGTCGATGGGGGCACTGGGATCGCTTCGGCCTTGGTAGAATATTTTCTAGCTGAAGTCCTAGCAAAGAATGAATCGGGACGTCCACTAAGGGCTAGCTACCCGAGGCAGAAAGACAGCCAACCATCCCTAGTCCGATTAGTGATATGCTATATATATTTAAACTGTGCAAACTAATCATGTCTTTGTGGCAGGGAAGGTCATGGTAAGTTTTGTACAGGTGATTCAAACAGTGCAGGTAAAAGTCACCGAAGGATGGCACATTTTGTTATGTCATTTCATTCTATCGCATGTATAAAAATTGAACTAAGGCAAGATAGAAAGACCGCATAATAATAATTATGTCTTCATGGCAGGGAAGGTCAAGGTAAGTTTTGTATAGGTGATTCAGACAGTGCAAGTAAAAATCACCGAAGGGCGGCACATTTTGTTATGTCATTTTATTCTATTGCATGTATAAAAATTAAACTAAGGCAAGATAGAAAGAACGCATAATAATAATGTTGCATGTTCACATGAATACAATATCGTTTGGTATGTTGGGTTAGCTCATCCTCACCGGTACTTTTCAAAGTACTGACCCTCATTGCTGCAGGTTCCCCGAGCCAAGGCGACGCGGCGAGAAGCTGAATCTTTCCCACAAACTTTTATTGATCTGGCGCGTTTGTGTTTGTGACTTTTGGAGCGCAAGTACATAATCTCAAGGAGCTCGCACATACCCTTTTGAAGCTCCTAGGCGATGGTGCCAACACGTACCCAATGTGGTTTTCTCTTTTGAAATATTAGTAAGGGATGTAATATATGGATCGGCTATCTCATTTTGCTTCCATGTTGTATGCCCGTGCAGCATCCTTTTCTCTTTTGAGTCAAGATCTGTAACAAGATATTCATTATCAATATAGAAAATTTTTCTATATTCCAATGCGTGATATCTCATTTGCGTACTCTGTTGCATATGTTTCTAAAGTATATCATTATGCCTAGGCCTTGTGCGCGTAAGCCTTACGCTTGCACGGCATCACGTCCGGGGGACGATTATCGATTTAGCAAAAATTGGGGCATGACAAGTATCTCGTAGATGGTCGACGTTCTCTATCGCTCCCCCTCAATGGAACCACTGGTGCTGGTTGTATATCAACAGCCTCCTCAACTTCAGGAACTACCTCCTCGACATGCTCATCCTTCTGAGGGTCACCCTGACCACTATCAGCAGGCAGATGATCAAGGTTGGGAGCAACTCCATGTATTATCTCCCACATAACTGGATCCTCTATGATGTCCTCTGAAAACTGCTCGAAGCAAAATAACTCTAACTCAGGCAATTCCTCAGCCTCAGAAGGCATCTCAAAATCCTGAGTGTTGGTCATGGTCTGATCCTCGATGAAAACCACATCCCTGCTTCTGTAGAGCTTTCTTTCCACTGGATCGTAGAGTCTATAGCCAAACTCATCCCGACCGTAGCCGACAAAGATGCACCGCCTCGTCTTCGGCTCAAGTTTGGATCTTTTGTCTTTCGCTACATGTACGAAGGCTGTACAACCAAACACTCACAGGTGATTGTATGACGGTTCTTTGTCGTACCATACTTTGTCAGGCACATCATCCTGCAAAGGAGCACTAGGAGATAAATTAATAACATAAGCAGCTGTGTAAAGTGCCTCACCCCAATAGCTGTACGGCAAGTTTTCTTCTGAAAGCAAACACCACACCCTCTCCATCAATGTCATGTTCATGCGCTCTGCTACACCATTGAGCTGAGGTGTCTTTAGTGTATTCTTCTGGTGTCGTATTCGTTGCTCTCTGCAATAAGTATCAAAAGGACGAATATATTCGCCGCCGTTGTCGGACCGAACACATAATAGCTTCTTGCCCGTCTCCCTTTCAACAGAGGCCTGAAATTCTTTAAAAGTGGACAGCACCTGATCCTTGGTCTTTAAGATATAGACCCAAACCTTCCTGGAACAATCACCAATAAGAGTCACAAAATAAAAAGCACTACCAATGGACTTTACCTTCATAGGATCACAAACATCCGAGTGAATCAACTCGAGCAACGTTGGCTTTCTTAAATATGGGTGACTTTGGAAAGATACCCTATTTTTCTTTTGTACCAAACATTGCGTACATCTCTCCAATTTTGTAGTAGAATCACCTTCCTGTTCACCAAGTAGCTCATCCCCTTCTCGCTGATATGGCTGAGCCGCCTGTGCCATAACTCAGAAGACGCATCAGTAGCTGTGTTCACCTCATGTGCCCCATCTGCGCTCCCTTCCATATAATAGAGTCTGGACTTCTTGCTTCCTTTGGAAATTATCATCGAACCTCTGGAAAGCTTCTACTGACCGTTTTCAAAGAGGTTGAATAAACCCTCTTCATCCAACCTTCCAACCGACACTAGGTTAAAAAGGATATTTGGGACATGACGGACATCTTTGAGACCAAGAACTGCACCCGTTTTTGTCCTCAAATGTACATCTCCAACAACAATAACTTTCGACATATCTCCATTGTCCATCTTCAATACTCCACAATCGCTTGTTGTGTAAGTAGCAAATAGTGTTCTGTTATGAGATACATGCGCTGAAGCACCTGAGTCTACCATCCAAGAGTTGTCATCGCAGGCGAGGTTAATGAAAACCTCAACACCTATAATAATCATATCGCCTATATGTACCGAGGCCACCGTTGTAGTATTCTCGCCTTGCTTTCCCTTGTCGCCCTTCTTCTCTCTCTTCCAAGTGAAATAATTCCGTTTGATGTGGACATTCTTGCCACAATGGTAACACTCCGACTCCTCGTACCGACCTATGTACCTATCCCTGCTTTTGTCTCTGCCACCGCTTGGACCCCTGCTTTTACCCCTTTGCTCTATGAAACTAGAGCCTCTAAGTGGGATGTGGATGAAGTGCCCTGAGAATGTCTCCGCATCTCTTCATTCAGTACCCCGCTCTTGGCAAACTCCAGACTGACAACGCCTTCCAGAGCAGAAGCGATCATAGACACTCGTACGGTCTCCCACGAGTTTGGCAATGTACACAACAACCATAGTCCATAAACCTCGTCATCAAACTTGACTCCCATCATGGATAGCTGGTCAACCATGCCCTAGAACTCACTCAAGTGATCTGTAATAGACGCACCATCTTTGTACCGCAGACCCATCGTTGTTCGGATCAGGAATAACTTGTTTACCCCGATCTTCTTCGTATACAAAGATTTTAACTTATCCCACAGCGTCTTTGCGTGCTCAATATTGGCAATATGATTGTACACGTTATGATTAATGAACTGCCTGATATATCCACAAACCTGTATATGCTCGAACTTTCAGTCCTCTTCGGATTTGTCACTAGGCTTCTCGGACGCAAATACTGGAAGATGCAACTTTTTGATGAACAACAAATCCTTCATCTTGCTCCGCCAATAATGATAGTTGGTACTGTTTAGGTCTACCATGTGCACCGACTTCGCATCCATCTCTACTTCCTGATTGGACTGTCAACTTTTGAAACCTCTCTAAACTCCAGAACCTGGCTCTGATACCACTTTGTTCGGAACAAAAGCTCAAAAATCGTTCCCCAAACTAGAGAGTACTTGTGAGAGAACCGAGTAAAAGTACACGAACCAAAAATGCCAAAGACAAATCGCATACATAGAGATTTTACGTAAAAAATCTAAATAGAAAAAATCACTGGACGATCGAAATCCAACCCTGAAAAGCCTCACTAATGGAATAAAAAATACACCGACTCCTTACAAACTTCTCACCGATCCAAACGGATCACCACAACTCTTTGGAATAGAAAATAGATCACAAACAAACGAAGAACGGAGATGACGAGAAAAGAATTATCCAAAACCGATCTCTTCTTCGAAATAGCCTTCAATATCTTCCTCTCTCCTTCCAATATTGTAAAAGCACTCTTGCCTCCTTTTGCAATATATTTTTGTTTGAGATATGAGATATATTTTAGGGCTAAAAGACACCTAATATATATAGCCTCAAACCCGCAACTAGTATTCCTATTATATAGGAATACCCAATCCAAATCTAAATCAATTGACATATTCCTATTATATATAGGAATATCCAATCCAAATATATTGAGGTATTCCTATTATATGTAGGAATACTCAATCCAACTCCGGGATATTTTTCACATAGGTTTGGAACCCCACCCATTCCAACAATATTTATTGAGGATACCAATTGGGGGAGTAGCCCAAAAGTTCGTTTTATAGAAATATTGTGCATTGTGGCCTATTAGGCACCTTACGTGGCAGCAACAGTATCCTAACTGTAACCTTATAAAATATCCTTAGATACAAAAGAATATATATAGCCTTGTAGCTAAGCCTAAGTTATGTTTATTAAATAAGTAATGCTAATAAATAACTTTCTATAGAATAGCCTTATATCTGAATAATTAATTAGCTTTAAATCATCTCTTGGTTCTTTGGGCTCCTCGGATTTGGGCGTTGGACCAGTTCTTTTTCTTCTCAGCATCCATGATCAGACAAGTATACCTTGTCATATTGTAGTTCAGTTTTCAGATATATTATATATTATTTTTACCTTGTACATTATGTTGTAACCTTGGACCATAATCGATACTTAGTGTCTGGGTCATATTCGGGTTCAGACGTTCGTCAGTATCATTTAGATTTTAAAAATCAATTTTCTAGAATTTTTGGTAATTTTTAACTAATTAAATCAATTGTTTTCTGGTATTAAATAATTTTAAATGTGTTTATTAAATATTAAAATATTATGAAAATAATATTTTTGGGTGTAAAATAAAAAATTAGACATAGGATAATTTTTCGAGAATTTATTGGACCCCGAAAATATTTTTAAAGACCTAAAAACTAAGTTTTAATTAAACCAAATTAAACCCTAGAAATAAAACCGGTTTATTTTAAAATAAACCAAACCAACCCATCCTAAACCAACCCAGACCGGACCCAATCCCAAGCGGGTCGGGTCGAACCCGAAACCCGGATCCGAAACCCGAACCCGAAACCCGACCCCACCTCCTAGTGGATCGGGTCGGATTCAGATTGAACCCAACCTAGCAACCCATAACCCGACCCATTTCAACAGTTACTGCTACAGTAACCGTCTTCCCCCCCCGACCCTCGTCGGCCGTTACGAATCTGACCGCCGCTCGTAACCGCTGCCGCCTTTCCCGCGGCCGTTTCCGCCCTCTCTCCGGCCGTTAAACCCCCGCCTCCTCCGCCCGTAACCGCCCCGCTCCTCGCCCTATATAAACCCGCCTCTCCCCGTCGTCTCCACCACCAACACCACCACCTGTCTCCCCTCCACCGTCGTCCCCGACGTCCTCAGCCTTCCCTCCATCTCCCCGAGTCCAGCGCCACCAGTTCCAGCCTCCGCCTCCGCCTGTCTTCCCCTGAAGAGCTCCACTGCCTCCACGACGTCTCCTCCTCATGCTCTCCTCCGCCACCGGAGCCGACTCGCCGACCCGAGCCCCAGGCGTCTCCGTCTCTGCCCTAGCCGCCGTAGCAGCTCCGCCTCGACCTCGATCTCGCCGCAGCACCATAGCCGAGCCGAGCTGCCTCCGCCTCCCTCAACCCCGAGCAGCCCGCCGAAACCCTAACCCTAACCCTGATACTGTGTCGAGTGGTATCGTGTCGCCTCGCGGACACAAGAAAACCCAGTTCTGCGAAGCCCTGTTCAGGTAGACTTTTCTTTCTCCTCGATGCCCCGTTTCTCGTTCCGTCTGTTGTGACGCGAACCCTGCGTGATCCTCTCGATGCCTTTATAACCCGCTCGGTGTGTCGCGTCCTGTGGCGATCGCGAACTGCGATCCAAAAAAAGGAAAAATAATACCCTATTTTCCCCCAGAACTGAGTGTGCCCCGCCAAACGGGACGACTTGGTCGCGTGCGGTCTTCACCGAAGGGTGCGTGCCGTTGATATAGACGTATAGGATTTCGCAGAAGTTGATTTGGATGTGCGTGCACACCGGAATCGATGCGTATCCGTCGACAACATCCTGTATCGGCATATTCCCGAACACGTTATAACTTTGTGTACACACGTCAAATCGAAATAAAACTTGCGCTATCGGACTCGTAGCAATACGCTGGTCCTGTGACTCAAGTTTGGTTCAATTCTGAGAACGTTGACAAAATCGCGTATCGTGGGTCCCGCGGTTTCTATTTGACGGGTGATTTTGTGATCGGCTCATCGGAATCCAGTTCTGGAAGTTCCGTTGGGTTCGTATCATTGTTCTCGACTTATTGACACTAAGTTTGACGAATTTGGAGAACATTGTCTCTGACACATTTATCGGTGCGAAGCGGCCCACATGTGGACCCCGCTTTGACCAGAAACGGTCATTTTTGCCCATGTGTCCAAATTGGACTCAAGGACAGACGTTTTAGCTATTTGATGTCTTCTGAATCTGATGGTGATGTCTATTTCAGCAACCGGAGATGTACCTACAGAACCCGCTGATACCAGAGCCGCAGTTGATAACCAAAACCCAGGCAAGTGTACCTTGCCCTACTTGCAGCAACTGTTTATACTATTTTCTTGATTTATGACTGTAAGATCTTTGTTCAACTTAGGGCCGTGTGACATTACTTAGCGTCCGACTAATACTCGGGTGTCAACACTGTACGCAAAGTTGGGTAATGTCACCTAGACATGGATATCGAGACATTATACATTTTGTACTTATCTTATCAAGTACGTCATACCTCAGGACACCTGACACTATTCATGAGATAAAATCTTCCTGATATATTCATGGTGATTCTGTATACGACACAGGTTTATGACTTATACTTTATACATGCTTAGATCTTATTATGACTTGTTGCATTGGATTTAATCTCGCGTGACATGGACATGAGACATCGTGAACATGAGACGTGTGATTACATTAGGTGGGGAGAGACACACAGGCTACAGGCTGATTTTATATATATGGTGCCACTACATAGTAAACTACATAGTATAACTGCTATCGGCTCCCCGACACAGAGCTTGTAGTGGTCTCAGCCTGAGTTCTAGTGATGCTCTCAACTTGCATATCACATAGCTGGTTACATAGTTTACCCTCTTATTTCATTTATTATTGCACTGTATTTATTTTGGCTTGAGTTATTCTTGTACCTTGCTATGTCCCCTGAGGACCTGGATCCAGATTGTGTCCCTAGGTTTAGCCGAGGAGATCTATCCCGAGGTATACGGGACAGAAGCATACAATGGAGCAGTACCAGAACCCGAGGATGAGGTGATAGCTGAGGATTTCTCCTGAGTATATGCATATTCTATACTCAGTTATTTCTATTGTTAGACTCTTTATTTCTAGTTTATTGAGTTGATGTATCAAACTCATTATCGGGTTGTTCCCCGACTTATGATTTATTGTGACTTGGTATTGCTTCATATTCTGATATTATGTATTCATTTCTGTGGATGAGATTAGTAGACATTTATTGTTGTACTACACCTTAAGTACACCCAGATGGATCCATTAAATTAGATTTGTCCATCGGTGTGTGCTGCTGGCCATTGCCACGTGTCCAGTCCCTCGATATTTTAGGACTGGGGCGTGACATGGTTTTTGTGGGGCCCATACAGGTCAACGACTAAATTATTCGATTTCAACTTAGGGACCGAGCAAGCTTGCAATAAAAATAGGATAAGTTTTTAGGATCTCATCCACTTGCTTGAATCGTTCTTGATATCTATATCGGATTCAAATTAAATTTTTGACTTGCATCCGGCCTTGATTCCTGTGCGCCTCTTATAAGTTTATTTTTGATGCAGAGCAATGGATCTGAGAGTGACGAGAATCCCTTAGATATACCGTACGATGCTGTGGTCACCTATGATGAAGGAGTAACACCAGAAGATAGAGGACAATCGGTTCAAAGCAATCAAGCGGGCCAGCATACTTCAAGGTTTCGGCGTGATGACATCCCACCTCCGCCGCAGTTCATACCACCAATGCCCGTATTCCCACAAGGGCAGACTATGGACGGGCAACAAATATTTCAAATGATCTACGCAATGATGCAAGCTCAACAGCAGATTCATCAAGAGGCTCAGCGTCACGAGGCGGAATACTTGAGGAACAGCCTAGTAACTGCACTAGAGCAGGCGAACCTACCAGCTCGACGGCCATCGACGGGCTCTATCACTGATTTTCGCCAACTGAAGCCCCAAACCTTTTCTGGCAAGGAGGAGCCCACTGAAGTTCATGAGTGGCTCAAAAACACTCAGCATCAATTGGAAGCAGCTGAGCTTCCAAGGGAGTGTTGGATGACTGCCGTTCGGATGCAGTTGACGGGCAATGCACATCACTGGTGGCTATCTGAGGAGAGATGGCTCAGACCAGACCGAGTCACTTGGGAAGAGTTCGCTAGACTCTTTCAGGAGATGTACATTCCATCTACTTCTCGATCAGAACTTTGGGACAAGTTCAATCGCCTCATTCAAGGTAGTATGACAGTGGAAGAGTACAACGCGGAGTTTATTCGTCTGAGTCACTTCGCCCCTTCCCTGATCCCGACAGAAGAAGAGAAGGCTGAAAAGTTCTTCGACGGATTAAACTTCGAGCTATAAAGAATGATCTGATCCGTTGTACCTACTTCATACACGGACGTCCTTGCTGCAGCCCGATGCATGAAATACGTCACCAGGAGAGAGTCCAGTCTTAAGCGGCCATTCACATCAGCACCAGCCAGAGCACCACAGGGAGAAGCTGCAAAGAGATCTCACATGAACCAGCCACCCAGGGCATCTCCGCAGATACTATCTATATGTCAATATTGTGGCAAGCGAGGTCATCATGAGAGCGAGTGCAGACGCAAGTTGGGATTATGCTTGATTTGCGGATCCAAACAACATTTAGCCAAGGATTGTCCTGAACATTGAGAGGGAGCAATAATGGTAAACCGACAAGCTTTACCAGCACCGAGGCCACCTTTGGCACCCAGGCAGCACTCTTCCAACAGGCCCAGCAACAGCAGAGAGTACCACCACAAGGACGCGGACAAGCTTATGCGATGACAGTAGAGGACGCAGAGGCTCGTGGAGTAGCGAATGCGCGTAAGCTATTTTTAGATGCATTGCTTTAGCACGTGCCTGTTAGTTCGTGACCATAGCCCTAAACCTAGTAATTTGGAACTTGTTAATAATAACCTACTTTTTCTAAAAAGCTGTAGTTTTCTTGCTTTAACTAGATTTTCTTCACTCTTGAATTTACATAGCTTTCATTCTTAGGGAAATGATGTTTTCCCTAGGTATCTTGCCTAAACCCTCATTCCTTTATTCTCCTCGATCATGATTCTTTGATGGTGTCATGCTTTGAACCTATTTTGTAAACCGTGTCATCTCCGCTGACTGGTTATTTCTTTGATTGCGAGGACGCAATCCTCTTAAGGGGGGTAGATTGTAAACCCCCAAAAAAAATTCAGATTTTAAAAATCAATTTTCTAGAATTTTTTGTGATTTTTAACTAACTAAATCAATTATTTTCTGGTATTAAATAATTTTAAATGTGTTTATTAAATATTAAAATATTATAGAAATAATATTTTTGGGTGTAAAATGAAAAATTAGACATAGGTTAATTTTTCAGAAATTTATTGGACCCCGAAAATATTTTTAAAGACCTAAAAACTAAGTTTTAATTAAACCAAATTAAACCCTAGAAATAAATCCGGTTTATTTCAAAATAAACCAAACCAACCCATCCTAAACCAACCCAGACCGGACCCAATCGCTAGCGGGTCGGGTCGAACCCGAAATCCGGATCCGAAACCCGAACCCGAAACCCGACCCCACCTCCTAGCGGATCGGGTCGGATTCAGATTGAACCCGACCCAACAACCCATAACCCGACCCGTTTCAACAGTTACTGCTACAGTAACCGTTCCCCCCCAGACCCTCGTCGGCCGTTACGAATCTGACCGCCGCCAGTAACCCCTGCCGCCTTTCCCGCGTCCGTTTTTGCCCTCTCTCCGGCCGTTAAACCCCCGCCTCCTCCGCCCGTAACCGCCCAGCTCCTCGCCCTATATAAACCCGCCTCTCCCCGCCGTCTCCACCACCACCTCCTGTCTCCCCTCCACCGTCGTCCCCGACGTCCTCAGCCTTCCCTCCATCTCCCCGAGTTTAGCACCACCAGTTCCAGCCTCCGCCTCTGCCTGTCTTCCCCCGACGAGCTCCACTGCCTCCACGATGTCTCCTCCTCCTGCCCTCCTCCGCCACCGGAGCCGACTCGTCGACCTGAGCCCCAGGCGTCTCCGTCTTTGCCCTAGCCGCCGCAGCAGCTCCGCCTCGACCTCGACCTCGCCGCAGCACCACAGCCGAGCCGAGCCGCCTCCGCCTACCTCAGCCCCGAGCAGCCCGCTGAAACCCTAACCCTAACCTTGACACTGTATCGAGTGGTATCGTGTCGCCTCGCGGACACAAGAAAACCCAGTTCTGCGAAGCCCTGTTCAGGTAGACTTTTCTCTCTCCTTGCTGCCCCGTTTCTTGTTTCGTCTGTTGTGATGTGAACCCTGCGTGACCCTCTCGATGCCCGTGCAACCCGCTCGGTGTGTCGCGTCCTGTGGCGATCGCGAACTGCGATCCAAAAACAGGAAAAATAATACCCCATTTTCCCCCGGAACTGAGTGCGCCCCACCAAACGGGACGACTTGGTCTCGTACGATCTTCACCGAAGGGTGCGCGCCGTTGATACGGACGTATGAGATTTCGCAGAAGTTGATTTGGATGTGCGTGCACACTGAAATCGACGCGTATCCGCCGACAACGCCCCGTATCGGCCTGTTCCCGAACACGTTGTAACTTTGTGTACAAACGTCGGATCGAAACAAAACTTATGCCATCGGACTCGTAGCAATACGCTGGTCCTTTGACCCAAGTTTGGTTCAATTCTAAGAACATTGACAAAATGGCGTATCGTGGGCCCCACGGCTCTACTTGACAGGCGATTTTGTGATCGGCTCATCGAAATCCAGTTCTGGAAGTTCTGTTGGGTTAGTATCATCGTTCTAGACTTATTGACACTAAGTTTGACCAATTTGGAGAACATTGTCTCTGACACGTTTATCGGTGCGAAGCGGCCCACATGTGGACCCCGCTTTGACCAGAAACGGTCATTTTGCCCCTGTGTCCAAATTGGACTCAAGGACAGGCGTTTCTAGCTATTTGATGTCTTCTGAATCTGATGGTGATGTCTATTTCAGCAACCGGAGAAGTACCTGCAGAAGCCTCTGATACCAGAGCCGCAGTTGGTAACCAAAACCCAAGCAAGTGTACCTTGCCCTACTTGCAGCAACTGTTTATACTATTTTCTTGATTTATGACTGTAAGATCTCTGTTCAACCTAGGGCCGTGTGACATTACTTAGCTTCCGACTAATACTCGGGTGTCAATACTGTACGCAGATTTGGGTAATGTCACCTAGACATGGATATCGAGACATTATACATTTTGTACTTGTCTTATCAAGTACGTCATATCCCAGGACACCTGACACTATTCATGAGACAGAATCTTCCTGAGATATTCATGATGATTCTGTATAGGACACAGGTTTATGACATATACTTTATACATGCTTAGATCTTATTATGACTTGCTGTATTAGATTTGATCTCGCGTGACATGGACATGAGACATCGTGAATATAAGACGTGTGATTACATTGGGTGGGGAGAGACACACAGGCTACAGGTTGATTTTATATATATGGTGCCACTACATAGTAAACTACATAGTATAACTACATAGTATAATTGCTACCGGCTCTCCAACACAGAGCTTGTAGTGGTCTCAGCTGAGTTCTAGTGATGCTCTTAACTTGTATATCACATAGCTGGTTACATAGTTTACCCTCTTGTTTCATTTATTATTGCACTGAATTTATTTTGGCTTGAGTTATTCTTGTACCTTGCTATGTCCCCTGAGGACCTGGATCCGGATTGTGTCCCCAGGTTTAGCCGAGGAGATCTTTCCCGAGGTATATGGGACAGGAGCATACATTGGAGCAGTACCAGAACCCGAGGATGAGGTGATAGTTGAGGATTTCTCCTGAGTATATGCATATTCTATACTCAGTTATTTCTATTGTTAGACTCTTTATTTCCAGTTTATTGAGTTGATGTATCAAACTCATTATCGGGTTGTTCCCCGACTTATGATTTATTGTGACTTGGTATTGCTTCATATTCTGATATTGTGTATTCATTTCTGTGGATGAGATTAGTAAACCTTTATTGTTGTACTACAGCTTAAGTACACCCTGATGGATCCATTAAATTGGGTTTGTCCATCGGTGTGTGCTGCTGGCCATTGCCACGTGTCCAGTCCCTCGATATTTTGGGACTGGGGCATGACATCGGTTGTTAGTGATTTGCCACGTTATCCTAGATGTTCCTACCTTGTTACATCGGAACCCTATGATACTTTCATACACCTTCATCTTATCAGACTTTATGTATCATGATATTGTCAGAGTAACCAGAATCTATGATGATTATAGGAACACGGTTGAAATATATTTTGTATGATCCGACTGACTAGTTAGAGGATCAGGTCAAGTGAGCTGTGGACACGACTCGTGCGATCGTATGGGGAGGGGAGGACAGCTACTATATGCAGTTGGAATATATTTTCATTTCCAAATGATCAATCATATATATATATATATATATATATATATATATATATATATATATATATATATATATAGAGAGAGAGAGAGAGAGAGAGAGAGAGAGATCATGTATGTTGAGTTATAGTACCTTATTTTATCGTGTCTCTGTGCTCGGAGCTACGACTATATTTACCGTACGTGTGTCTCTGTGCTAGGAGCTACGGATATGTACCGTGTCTCTGTGGTTCAGAGCTATGATTTTATATTTTTGACATCCCACGTGTCGGACATTGTCCTCAAGGTCGTGTCTCACTTAGACGGTTATTCTAGATTATCACACGTTTCATTATTGTTTTACTTTTGGCATGCTATTTTGTACCTTGTTACGTTCCTCTAAGGACCTGGTTCCCTGCCAGATTGTAGGGACAATTATTGTTGGGAGGCTGGACCTGTGGATGAGTATCATACCAGTATACAGGTATTGTTGCTAGATATTTGTATCACTTCTTCATTGTTCTTATATTATTATTATTTTTGCTTATTTTCTTTTAGTATAGTCCAGTATTTGTAGACTCATATTATTTTCTTTGAGTCTATTCAGACAAGTGTAGTGTGGGGTGCACACCATGATACATGTTGTCCTTTTTTTTATTACATATTCTTGTGGATTGAGACATAGATATATATACTGTGTTATCTAGGAAGTGACCCTCATATACAACTTATACGTATTTGAGTTGGACTGGAGTCCACTTGGTACGTAGCTGGCCATTGCCACGCAGCCTAGTCCCGTATATTTTGGGACTGTGGTGTGACTCCTCCCCCTCCCTGTAAAACCCCTATTTCTAAAAACCGTATTTATTATTTTTTTATTATTAACTAATAATTTAATTATGGTAATTATGTGCTAAATAGGAGAAATAGATTTTTAATAATTTTTATTTTAGGTGTTCGGGCACTTAGAGGATTTATGGGACCATCAGGAATTTTCGGAATTTATTCCATGTAGGAGACCCCCTTAAGCAGTTGCTAGCCTAATGGTGTGCATTATTCTAATCCATGAATTTTCTTATGATTATATATATAATATATATGTATACACAAATATATATATGTATATATATATATATATTTAGAAAGGAAAAGGAAAGAAAGAAAAAGAATAATTAAATAGAAATTAACTAATAAATATAATAATAATAACAATGATAACAACATAATGCCATGCTATCCCCCATTCAGACTTAGCAAATTTGCTAAGTCTTCAACCCTTCAGCCGTAGCATGCTCCCAGGGACCACCCACTTAAATTCCTTAGCAACTTGCTAAATGCCAAAGACCATTCCTTAGCAATTTCCTAAGACCCGCCACTCCATCCTTCAGCAAACTGCTGCGAGGACCCGCCAGCAACTAACAATTGCTTCCAAGGACCGCCAACAGCAACTTAGCAAAATTGCTAAGACCCGACCCCTTCAGCCCCTGTAGCGTTTGTTCTCAGACCCGAAACCTTTGGCCGCTCCACATCCTCCCTCTCTCCCTATTAAATATACATATATATATTTTTTTATTTCATAAAACCCTAACCTAAATCTCCAGACCCTCCTCTTCTCATCTAGAGCCGCCACCGCAGCCAGAGAAGCCCCGCCAAGCCGTCCAAACCATCCCGACGACTCTGACCTCGCGCACTGCAGATTCCCACACGAGGCACCTTCGCTCCGGAGTTGTTTTTCGTCGACTCGCTCAACCAAACTTCGTTCCGTCTTTACCGGTATGCTCACCCCTTAACCCTCTTCAATATTTGTATAATAGCCAACCTCGAAAAACGTGTACCCCTAGGCAAAAAATAGCGTCCAAAGTGGGCACGAGCAGACCCAATTCTGGGATCGCAGAAAACTGCGGTAACCACCCATATTGCCGAGTTCGTATCTCCCACCACAGAGATCCGAATTCGGTGATTCTTTTTGATATGTGTAGAACACTTGACCTAGTTTATTTTCTGTTAAATAACTATATATTATTAGCTGCTGTGGACATAATTAAATTCGTCACAAAACCGCACGAACCCACTTTTTTCAGAATTCTAAAAGTTGTGAAACGGAGCGCGCCCCACCAAACGGGACCGCCCCGCCGTGTACCAAGTGTACCGAGTGGTGCACGCAGCGTAGCCGGACACGTAAAAATTTGTGAGAATTGATTCGGACGCGTGTGCGCGCCGGAATCAGACCGTATCCGCGGACACATCCCGTATCGCAACTTTTGTGGAACTCGCGCGTATTTTGTGCACGCTAGTCAGATTGCGACGAAACTTGTGCCACTGGACTCGTGGTAACGCGCTGGTCTTGTGACCCAATTTTCACGCAATTCTGAGATGGTTGACCAAATTGCCAATTGGCGGGCCCCACAGTTGACTTTTTGGACAAAATTGTGTTCGGCTCATCGGAATCCACATTTGGACATACCGTTGGGTTTGTATTGACATCTAGAGTTGTTTGACCTATAGTTTATCCCATTTAGAGACTGTTACCCTCAACACACTTTTCGGTGCAAAGTGGGCCACACGTGGACCCCATTTTTCTCCGAAATTACCGTTTTGTCCCTGTGTCCAAATTGGACGAAAGGGATGTGCTTTTTAGCTATTTTGCTCATTCCGGAAATGTTGATAATGTTTATTTCAGCATCCGGAGATATTGTTCTACGGCCATAGCTTTTGGTCCTGTGCGTTTGATTTTTTGACAGTACACCTTGCAGCTTTCTTACCAGGCAAGATATCTTGCCAAATTGTTACAGTACTTTTGCATGCTATTTATATTTCTTTATATTTATTGCATTTCTGTTTATTCTTGCATGTGTAGTTTTCTTTCAGTCATTACTATGTATTAGATATGTTGACACACACATGGCACTTAGTATCATCGAGGACAATCATTAGGCGTATGGGCTTTTAACCACTCTGGTAAACCATAGTATATAGCTCGCACTACGGGCGTGTGTTGCGCTGGTCGCTACCCCCGCGGTATGTCGATTTCTGGAGTCTCGCTGGTCGCTACCCCCGTGGTATGTCGATTTCTGATGTCCATTGACGTGTGTGTGAGTTGTGAGGTAGATCGAGTAGCCTACTCTTGCCCATACGTCAAAAAGTTATCCTCATTTGCATTCAAATAGATTGTCTTGTACAGCGTACTTATTTATTTTCAAATTATATGCATGTTTACTGTATTCAAGTTGGCTCGTATTTTCTGTATCTTGTTACGTCCCTCTGAGGACCTGGTCCTCTGCCAGGTGTATCTGCTCTTGAGTATTTGCAGGAGTACGGGCCTGGACCTGACGCATTCCTTTCTGCCGAGGAGGTCTTACGTTCTGAGCATCGTTGATTATCTAGCGATGGATTCTTTTAGCTGATGCACTTCTGTCTTCACATTATTTTATATTGGAGACTTTATACTCCTCTCTTATTTTAGTTTTGGTTATAGTCATTGGTAGTGGATTTGTCTCCACCCGACTATTATTTTCTGGATATTTCAGACTCCTTATTCTAGCTTAGTATTTCTTTTCTATGACTTGTTGTGTGGATGAGATTAGCATATCTGTGACGTGTGACATTATATATACCACATGTGAGTTTATATTCATATTACAGCGTACGTATGGGTTATGGTTTCCATATATTGGAGTTGCCATATCCATGCGGCTGGCATGCTTACGTGTTCCTAGTCCTACGTATTTGGGACTGGGGCGTGACACTCCCCCCCCCCCCCCACCCCCACACCATTCCCAAACAATATGTTAAAGTTTACGGATAGTTAGTGGATTCTATTTATGTTCATAAGTTTCTCTTAAACTCATGGTAGACAAAAGAGGTTCATTGTTCTTCTTAAGCTTGTGGTCGCGATTTTTTTTCTTTTTTAAGGAAAGACAAATTTGTAGTATCACAATGTTAATACAATGTTTTGATGTTGGAGATAAAATGGGACAGTGAGCCCAAAAGACATGCAACACAACGTGTACAAATTTTTGAGCGTTATGCCACATCGCAAAAAAAAGTCACATTGTTCATTTTTTTTTTCAATTATAAATATTTAGGATACTAACACTAAATATATTAAAATTTAAGTGATTTTTAATAGAAAACCCAAAATCTAAATTATTACCTTGTTTATATTCTATTTAGAGAATCGATAAATGTGGAAAGTTTTCAAGGACAAAACACTCAATTTTTACGATCAATATCGTTAGGGTTACTTAAAGGAAGTCATTGGTACTAAGGGTAAGTGTTCGGTTTATTCAAGTTCAATCTAATCGAAATAGTCAAAACGAAATAAGCCAAACTTTTAACCAAAATCGAAAATGAACCGAAGTTAGCCATAACAAATACCGAACATATAATCAATTCGGTTTGTTCTGTTGGTTTTTTTTATTGTTTGATGGACCAGACTCAAAGTTGTAATTGTTGTTAAATTATTAAAAAATATAATTGTCATACATATGTTCGTTGTATTTCAAAATTGAATCCAAAATTAAACTAGTTGTTAAATTATCAAAATGGAACTTTAAACCACATACATACATACATACATACATAAAATTGTTGTTTTCAATATACACAAAAATATACACATTTTAATAATAAAATATACATAAAATTGAAAGTATATATAATTGTTTAAATAATGTTCGATTTTGGACTGAAATCGAAATTAAAACAAAATAATTTTTTTTAGTGTTTTTAAAATTGAATCAATTTTTTTTAAACCGAAACGGTCAAAAACGGGATAATACTCGTCCCTAGTTGTTACTTGTCTCTATGTATGGATCAAGGGCCAAGAGGGCCTACAGGAATGGTACTTGGTCTGACAAATGACAAAATCCAAATCCCTTCCCTTGCTATGTATACATTGCTTTCCTCCATTGACAACTTCAAAGCCTCTTCTAAGATGCCAAAGATTACCTAACAACTAGAAGCACAAAAGTAGCTTGTAATTTTGTGCATCTTTCGTTTTCATTATGTGCATTCTAGTGCTACTAATACAAATTTCCTTCCAACAAACCAATAGCAGCAAAGTTGTTAATGGAGTTGCAAACTATTAGAGATATTATCTATACTAATAAATAATAAGAAAAGTAAGACTTTGTCGTAAAAAAAATTATTCCAAAAATATTTATATTTATGTTTACTAATTAAAAATATTCATTAAATTTAATATGGAATCGTTTGGATGAAAAAAATTTATTCTTAGAAATTTATTTTTTATTTCTTTTCTATAAAAAATGAATTCAACATTTTCAAACTGGTTATATTAGGTTGGAAATATAAAAAATAAATCTTAATTTATTTAATTTTTCATAAATATTCTTTCATGTTTCTATAATCTAAATTTACATGTTTAGGATATAAGTTAAAATTTTGAAAGTAAAATGAGGATGTTATTGTCAAAAAAAAAAAAAAATTCAAACAACATTCCTAGAAAATTAAAACTATTTCCAAGTGGGACGTTAAAAATTACTCTTTCACAACAATGAAAATATGAAGCCCGTACTATTCTTCCCTAATTTCTAACCATGGACATACCAAACAATGATAAAGAATCTAAAATTCATTCCCAAGCTTCCAAAACTTAAACCAAATGTCCCTAATGGTGGTTGTTGGCTCTTTTCAAATAATAAATTTCTGTATGAAACTATTGTTTGCTCTTTTCAAATTGATGTTTAAGTATTTAATGCTTATAATATATAAGTAGTTAATTTTGATATTTAAAATATATATATATATATATATATATATATATATATATATATATATATATATGGTACTGGTTCTGACTAACATTTTACTCGCATTTCTATAATAATTTTAATAGTAATTATGTTGTTACTCATTTAGAAGCGAACAACAATGAATACAAATGTTACCTCCCAAAAATTTAATGTATTAATAATTATGTTTTAAAGGGGATCAATTATTAGAAAATATTTTACTGGAATAAATTTCAGAAATGAAAGAGGGGAGAAAATTTTCGATTCCAATAGATAAAAATCAATACCTAGATCTTATAAAGGTAAAAAAATTAAGGAACGAGAATATTATAAAGAGGATATGATATTTGTCCTAATAAAAAAATTGATGTAGAGAAACACAATTAGGCATCGTTGTTTATACTTCTTCATTATCAATATTTATCTGTTTGTTTGCTCATAAAAAAAAGTAATTTAACAAAATATACTATTTATTAAGAACATTATTTCACATTTGGTGAGACTGAATGTTATTATGACTATGCAATTAGTACATTAAATTTTTATTTTACAAAAAATTCGAGATCAACTAGTGGAACGGATGATTTTTAAAGAAAAATAAAGTTTTGAACCAAACATTTGCAACTATTATAAATAAGTTTTCTTTTTTGATATATGGATTAATAAACAAAATTATCTTTTTGTTTGTGTTATGACACATTATTTTAATACAAAATTTATTCTACGAAAATAATTCTTTGTTTAAGATAATTAGAGTGTCTACATACTGGAATATTTCATTTATATTAAATAGGAACTCAAAACAAGTACATGCTTGACATCATTTTTTGCAACAATTAATAGGGTTATCTAACTCAAATTTGATTTTGGTAACTACATAAACTACCACATATAGTTTCAAATTATGCTAACTACTTTTTTTTATAAAAAATAGTGGAACCATCTTACAACATTTATGTGAATATAGTATTTATAGTAGGATTATTTTTGGATAATGCTACTATTAATACATTATGTATTTTAATAGGGTTATTTATAGTAACTTCTCATATGTTTTATGTTATTACATGGACCTCCCTTATTTTGAAAATCACGAACATTTTCTATGTTTTATGTTTATTATACGAACCTCCTCTATGTTTTATGTTTTATGTAAAGGGTTATGTAACTCCTCATTTCCATATATATATATATATATATATATATATATAACAAACTCTTTAATTCCAGCCCAATATTCCATGCCCAAATCCATTGGATTGACCCAACCCGTTAGAACTAGAGCCAATTACTCATAGCAATCAGCCCAGTGGATAAACCGATCAATCCAATCATTAGGACCAAACCCAATTTCGACCTTAGGCCGAAAGCCATTGGTCAGCTAAGGCCCGTTAATAGGACCCAACCCATATAGTTGAGTTTTGACCCAACTGATCGAGTTAAAAGCTGCCCCTGTTCTTCTTCTTCTTCTTCTTCCAGATTGAGAAACATTCCTTCACCGACTTTCGGTCACCCGATCCTCTCGCGTCTTCCTGAATCCTCCCGAGGAATCATCAGCACCGTCTCGACTGATCCGGAAGTTTCCCGATGATTCGCCCCCACCACCAGATTTCTCTAGAATCTCCCCGATCCTTCCGCACCTTCCCGCGCCTTCACGAGAGATCATCTCCCACAGCCTCACTCGATCCCACCAGACGCTTCATGAATCTTCACCGCCACCGCCTCACCAATCTCTCCGCCGCCTATAAATAGACGGTGACCCCTCCCTTGTTTTCCACCATCGCGCCATGGCGAAGCTCTGCCGAAACCCGATTCCCCTTCTCCTCTTTCCTTCCACTTCAAGAAGCGTTTACGAAACCCTAGCCGACCAAGCTCTCAGTCGTGGCGATCGGGTCAGGCCACGGAGTCGCAGTGGCATAGCGGCTTCCTCCATCGTGACTTCGTCAGCGGCTTCCGTAGTTCATTGGCAACCGACGATTTCCAGACTGATTGCCTTCTCCGATCACTCTCCGCAGTTCGTCAGTTCCCGATCGACAACGAACGACGGTGAGGTCGTCTTCCCCGACGGATCGAGATCGACCGAGATGTGCTGTAGTAGCAACAAGTCTTCGGTACGTATTCCTTGGATCGAACTCCTTTTCGTTTGAATTCGTTCTTGATGTGCTGATCCCTTCTTCAACCGAAGTGACGAGGAGCACATATTCAACCAAAGCTCTGTGATTGAGGTCCTCGAAGCTCGGTGAACTGGATCACAAGAGATCGAAACCTAGTTAGTTATGCATATCTTCTCCTTGATTTTAAAATCTTTCTTCCAATCCTCGATAGTTAACTAACTTTCGGACTAAACTGGTCGCCACCCATTCGATCCAGTGCCACAGCCAAGGATCCGAGCGAGAAGTTTGTGTCTGTGTTCGTAGACAACGTTGCTTTCAGCCATGTTCGTGTCCGAGTTCAGGTATGACTTTAGTATATCCTCTCTACTTTGAGTTATCTTGCTCTAAATAGAATGGGTTCCACGAGTTTGATCCTGTATCAGGGAGTAAACTTTGTATGCTCGACACAATAATTGGTGGAAACAGACACTATTCTCGGTTGGTTCATACAATATCAATTACATATTTGTGATTGTGTCCAGAGACACATACGGTAGGTTTTGGGCGCACGTTGAAAATAGATCCAAGAAAATCAGATGATATTTCAGAGAAAGTTAACAATCACAAAGACAAGAATTTACGTGGTTCGGTCAAGATGCCTACTTCCACGGACGATGATGATTCAATTCCACTGTGAAGAAGAAGAGAAAAAAATTATAATTGCTCTCTAACACTTCTCTCCTTGCTCTCAAGAACTCTCTACACAAAACTCTCTCAAAACTTTTTTGTTGAACTTATTCAACAATTTTTGCTCTCTTATGTCGAACTTATTCAACAATCATTGAGCACAATTTGAGATGTCTCAAGGAGAAACATTTGGCCCATTTATATAACATAACATGTGTCTATACATGAAAATCCAACATAATGAAGCAATAGAAATCCAATCTTATTCTTCAAAGATATGGTCAAATCCAATATTATGTAGGAATATGAATCCAATCTTATTTTTAAAGATATAGTCAAAGGTTAAAGTCAATCTTCTTCAAAGATATGGTCAAATTATCAAAGCCAATCTTCTTCAAAAATATGGTTAAATATATTAGTCAATCTCCTTCAAAGATATGAGAAATATATTTTTCTTCATATCTCTACCTTGGTAAGATTTTACCACAAAATTGAGCCGACATACTTCTCTACTGCACAGCTTCACCAAATCAACCACTCGTCAATCTCATCCCGAAAGGCTCTCAAGCAATTGGAAGGACTTGGAGCAAGTCCAAGCAATGTTGGAACTTGGCTCCAGGGACAACCTTAGTCAACAAAGCAGCGGGGTAATCCTTGGGATGCACATTTTCGAGTGCAATATCTCCGCCTTCTATGACATCCCGTGTGAAGTGGTAGCGAACATCAATATGCTTGGTCCTTGCATGATGGACTTGATTCTTTACCAAGTAGATAGCACTCATGCTGTTACGATGCACATCAACTACATTCCGCTTTACCCTCAAGTCATTAATCAAGATGCAAAGTCATAGGCCCTCTTTCAGTGCTCTGTCAATGCCATATACTCTGCTTACGTAGTCGACAAGGTAACCGTATCCTGCAACATAGACCTCCAACTAACTGGCGCACCATGTAGAACAAACACGTAACCAGTAGTTGACCTACACCTATCCAGATTGCCAGCATAGTCCGAATCCACATATCCACTGACCTGACTAAAGTCTCCACCAAAGTATAATCCTACATCAATGGTGACCTTCAAGTACTTGAATATCCACTTCACAGCTTCTCAGTGATTCTTTCCTGGATTAGCCATAAAATAACTAACCACACTTACAGCCTGTGCAATATCTAGTCGAGTGCACACCATAACATATATCAACTTGCCAACTATACTCGCATAAGGAACTCGATCCATGTGCTCCTCCTCCTCATATGTAGTAGGGGATAACTTGGCTGAAAGCCTAAAATGACCAGCCAATAGAGTAGAAACAAATTTTGCATCTTGCATACCAAAACGAGCAATAATCTTCTCAATATAGGACTGCTGAGACAAAGAAAATCTTCATTTTTTCCTCTCCCTTTTAATCTCCATTCCACCCAAGTCATTCATCTCAAACTCTGAGCTAAGTTGAGACTTCAGTTTATCTATCTCTTTGAAGAAATAAGCATATCATCCACATAAAGTAATAGATAGATATGACCTCCACCACGAAGTTTATGAACGTAAACGCAACAATCATACTTACTTTGGGTAAAATTATTGTGTGTCGTGAAAGTGTCGAATCGCTTGTACCACTGTCGTGGAGATTGCTTCAATCCATAAACCGATTTTTTCAACAAACACACATGATTTTCTTTTCTAACCATCTTGATGCCTTCCTGTTGATGCATATAAATCTCTTCGTCAAGTTCGCCATGCAAGAATGTCGTCTTCACATCGAGTTGCTCCAACTCGAGATCCTTATGAGCTACCAAGCTCAACAATACGTGAATCAAGTGTGCTTGACCACCGGAGAAAAGATCTCATTGTAGTCCACCTCCTCCTTCTGTGCGAAGTCCTTTGCTACTAATCTTGCCTTGAACAGAGTGCCACATGAATTTGAAGAAGCTTCCTTCTTCTTGTACACCCACTTACAGCCTATAGCTCACTTGCCTTTGGGCAATGGAACCAAATCCCATGTACATTTCTTATGGAGAGACTCAATCTCTTCCTGCATAGCTAATATCCACCTTTTGTTGCTAGTATCTTTGACAACATGTTTGAAGGTGATAGGCTCGTCATCCTCTACTGCAGTGCATAGCCACTACATTCAACTGTCCATAGTGCTTGACCTGTTCATCAAATCCATACATGTGCACTGGCTTGACCGTCTCCTTGGCCTAGTAGTAGCCAAAGAATCTAGTTGCTGGTGTTACTCTTCCTCTGGTTCTTGTTCTTGTGAGGCTTCATGAACATCTTCAGAAACCTCCACCTTATCTAATGCATTTTCAGATGACTCAATCTCAACAATTTAAGATTTGCTAGATTCACCACTATCCTTATCGGACTCACTCTTCTTGGTTGAAGTCAAGATTGAAGACTCATCGAAAGTGGCATCCCTGCTGATTAAGAACTTCTTTTCCTCCAGACAGTATAGACGGTATCCCTTCACTCCTTGTACATATCCTAAGAAAATGGGCTTCTTGGCTCTCAGATCCAACTTACCATCGTTGACATGATAATAAGCTTTCCATTCAAACATGCGTGAAGTGTTATAATCTGCTGGTTTGTCGGTCATCTTCTCATATGAATTCTTACAGTCTATAGCCGGAGTTGGTAATCTATTAATCAAGTACTGCACCATGTGTATAGCATTCGCCTACCATTTCTTGCCTAAACCGGTATTGAAGAGCATACATTTTGCTTTCTCAAGCAAGGTTCGGTTCATCCTCTCTGCTAACCCATTCCGCTGCGACGTGTTCCTGACAATCCAATGTCGTACGATGCCTTCTTGAGCACATAAATCTTTGAAAGATCCATAGGTATATTCAGTACCATTATCAGACCTCAATGTCTTTACCTTTCTGCCTGTTCTGTTCTCCACCATTGCTTTCTACTGCTTGAACTTTTCGAACACTTGATATTTGGTTTTGATGAAATACAGCCAAACATAACGTGCATAATTATCAATAAAAGTAATATAGTACCTCGCTCCCTTTTTGGAAGGAATCCTGTTAGGTCCCCATACATCTGTATGCACATAGTCGAGAATACCTCCTGTCTTCTGCTTGTTTGTACTAAAGGCCACCCTGTGCTGCTTTCCATAAACATAATTCTCACATAAATCCATACTTGGTTTCTTCAAGTTCTTCAGTAACCCCTGCTTGCTTAGTAAGGTCAGGTCCTTCTCACTCATATGCCCAAGCCACATATGCCAAAGACGCACAGTGCTTTCCAATAAGATATAAAGGTTACCATGTCGGTGACCTTTCATCACCACCAAAGAGCCACGAACAACTCGTAAGACTCCACCCTCGGCAACAAACTTGTTACCATTCGAGTCAAGCATATCAAGAGAAATAAAAAATTTCTTGAGGTCGGGAACATGTCTGACATCGGTCAAAGTCCGCACAATTCCATCCTGCATCTTTACCTTAATAGATTCAATTCCAACAGTTCGACATGCGTTGTTATTGTCCATTAACACATAACCACCATCTTTCGCTTTGCAGGAAGAAAACCACTCCTTCTTTTGACACATATGGTAGGAGCATCCAAAATCGAGAATCCAACGGTCACTCATGTTGTCATGTGCCACCAAAAAATTGACTCCGTCACTGTCGGTTTCTGAAGCACAGTTTGCTTCATCACCTTCTCTTTTTGTCTTATTCTCATTTTTCTTGTTCTTCTTCTTTGGATGAGAACACTTATTTGCATAGTGTCCATTCTCATTATAGTTGAAGCACTTCACATTCTCAATAGGTATCTTGGACTTGGATTTTGACATTTTGTTGGAAGAAGCTCTATCGCTTGTCCTCCCTCTTTCCATCAAACATTGGGCCTGGTATCCACCGTTTTTGCAATTAGACGTCAACATTCGCACTTATTAGACAATAAGGCACTCGTAGCTTCTTCTTTGGAAATTGAGTCCTTCCCATAAAGTAATGTTTGAATAAGATTCTCATAAGAATCGGACAAAAAAAATAATATAATTAGTGCCAAACGATCATCTTCATATATGTCAACATCCTTCAAATCAGAAAAAATTCGATTGAATTTTGAAATATGATCTCGAATTTGTTCGCCATTATAAGTTTTGAATGCACTTGGTTTAATAACAAACAAAAAAGGTACAAAGAAATCCAAAAAAAAAAAAAAATCTAAGTACAAGTTTTTTGATTCTACGGAGTGAGACGATTGAGATCGAGCACTACAGTGGATCCTTTACTCCATTGACGATCTGACTAAAGAAGGGAAAGTGATTTCTCTATCTCTTGCCTATATGTCTGCTCCTGGTCAGCCGTCCCTGTGGGGTATGCTACCATTGCTATTTATAGTCATCCTGATGACGAGCTATAGATGCCGCATATGACTCTGTTTAGTGGCTGCATATGGCTCCTTCAACATAATACAGTTGCAACTGTAGCCGCATGCCACGGACATGCTGCAAAGTGGCCTTAGTTGGGATATGTTGTTGATAAGATCTCAGAGTTATTTTCAACTCCGTTGTGTGCGTGATTTGGTCAGCTGGACACGTAGTCAACATTGATTGTGTAAAGATCTTTTTGGTTGTAAGGGACAGATCTTGCAAGCTGAAAGCCGCATAATATATTGGCCGCATAATGTCTTGGTCGCATATATGCTCAACTTTGGCCTTGGTCTTATGGCACTTCGGCCGTATGGCGTTGTGGCCGCTTGCGAGCTCGTCTGGCCTTGGTCGGGTAGACACTTTGGCCGCATGATGACGATGCCGCATAAGGCCGTGTAGAAGCATGGAAAATATGGATCCATGCGTCCAACAACCATATGCCCCAAAGTAAAGCTCAGAAGAGATTGGGCCGCATAATCACCCTGCGGCCCAATAATGCGACATTCATGTGTCCCAATTAGCCGAAGTAGCTTTGGCCGCTGAAGGACCTGACATTGCATCCTAGTAACGTGATTGTCTCTGACACAGAATCCTAACAAAGATAATTTTCTGAATACCTCAAAAGACGTAAGCACACTAAACGACAAAAGTCTCACGTCAGCACAGAACTTCACTCTCGATGGGTATGCAATGCCACGTGTACATCACAACAAGGACCCCATACGTCTCACTCCATGCGCTCCATGCGTCTTTGATACCATGCGTCCCAGACTCCATGCATCTCTGGTCCCATGCGACCCAGGCTCCATGCATTCCATGCGTCTCTGGCCACATGTATCCCAGACTCCACGCGTCCCATGCGTCTTTTGCCACATGCATCCCAGACTCCATGCGTCCCATGCATCTTTTGCCACATGTGTTTCAGACTCCATGAAGGCGAAATCTTGTTGTTACGACGAGTGATTCTCTCCAACAAAGTATGAAACATGTGTCAAGCTGACCAAGTAACGCCCACAAATGACGAGAACCATTTAAATCTTCAGCAACAGAAAATCCCAACAAGCGTCCACGTGACTGCTTGGCCCGCTCACGGTTACAGCTGCACCATGTTAAGGGGGCACACGTGGCACCCTTTAGCATCCATGCGGCCAAACATATGCGCACCCAAGGATGACTATATATACCCGGGTGGCTTGTCCAAACAGGGGGACGGACACACAGGGGCCGCCAACACAGAGAGTGAACATACAGAGACGAGCAAAGAGAGAACATAAGCTTCTTCACCCTGAATCGGATCGTCAACGGAGTAAAAGAGTTGCTACACTTCTCAACCTCTATCGTCATACCCCAGATCAAAATATTGTAGTTAGATAATTCTGTTTAGGATTCTTTGTACTCTTTTTCGTTCCTTAAATACAAAGTTTACAATAACTCATTTAATAGTGAATAAGATGGTGACTCTGCTGGGGAGACTTTTTCTCCTCTGATGAGAAAGTTGTGACGCAATCCGAAAAATGATCTCCCGCAGATAATCGGCCGTCCCCGCTAGGCGTGAATCATCGTGCCAGCGCCCCCGCGGGATGATCTTTTCCCTCTGGACATGATGCCGCACGAGCGTAAGCCACGTCCGTGCAAGGCCATGATCCGAACAGTCGCACAAATAGTCCGAGTGCAGCAGAATAAGAAATGCACATGCGATTGGTAACAAGTTTACAGAGTCGTCAATAACAGAAGCATTGAATAACACAAGTATAGAAGTAAAACAAGCTCTTTATTGATATTGAACAAGTGTTACAAGCGGCGCTAGGACGAGATTACAAGTCGTTCAAGCCTCTCTCTCTCTGAACAGTAAAAGCGTGCCAAGTGGCTATATTTGTGGAATGATACATAGGCAATATTCCAACATTATTTCTTGTATATATGCTTCAGTTCCAGATGCAACGTTCCAAGGCTCCAGAGCGAACACTACGCCTTAGCACGCACGAAGGAGGTTTCCGTACCGAACGAGGTTTCCCGCATCCTGCAAGCAATCTGGTGGGTTATCAGTACATGAATGCACCGGTGGGGAGGCTTCTCGTCCGCTCGATAAATCCAAATATGTTATATAGGTTTCGTGCACCATCTATTAAGTTATCTTTCTAGTCTTACCTTAGGATCAATTTTATGACATAATGAAAAGCCTAACTCGTGTGGCAGTGCTCCGTGCGATATAAGAGTAATACGATGGGACTTACCAACTTACCATTCGTCCTTCCCGTTCGAGATCTAAATTCCTTCACACCGAGTAGCTCTCTCCAACCAATTAACTGTCGACGATAATCACTGCCGATGGTTACAAGATTTAGAAGCAATCGACAAGAAATGTTTCTTAGATCAGCAGCGCATTGAGCTATACCAAGCGCGTCTCTCGGGAGCCTTCAACAAACGGGTTCGTCTCTCGAAAGCCTTCAACAAACGGGTGAAGAAGATGACATGCCAAGTGGGTGATCTCGTCCTGACCGTAAGAAGGCCGGTGATTATGATCCACAAGACGACCGACAAATTCTAACCCAAATGGGAAAGCCCGTTCGTCGTAGAATCGGTATTCTCCAAGGGCGCCTACCTTCTCGCAAAATCCAACGGCGACTTGCTCATGATGCCTATCAACGCCAAGTTCCTGAAAAAGTACTGTCTAATCTATACTTGTACTTTCTTTATCCCCAGCCGGGAATCAAGATGTACAGTCCTTACACTCTTGGTTCTTCATCCCCAGCGAGTGCCTATGTACAACATTTCTCCTTCTTTTTAAATTTTTGTAAAAGCTATTATCTGTATCCAGGAGTCATGGATATACAACTGATGATGGATCCGCAAAGTCTTCCCAGTGTAGCAGTCCTCAGGTCCACCGGCACACTCCTGATGGACCACCTAAAAACCAGTCTCGTAAGACTAGTCTCCCCAGCGGAGCAATCCTCAGGTCTATCTTCATTCTCGGATATACCACACCCAGCAAATCACTCTTCAGTGGGTTTCCCAGACGCTAGTTCACGTCCATATTACCTTTGAATTACTATCCTAACATTCATCCTAGGCTGAGTTTGTCATGTCCATATTACCTCTGAGTAATCCTGCCGGATCTTGGCTATCGATCATTACGTCTATATTACCTCTGATATCGGTAATATCAGAGGTAACTTCATTCTCTGATTCTTGCACGCCTTAATAATGAATCCGAGTCTTTGCAATGCTTGTTTGCTTATTAAGATAATGTTCGCATTGGAAATGATAGAACGAGAACCTGCATGCTTAACTAGAGAACTTGTATGCTTTTCTAAAAAGAGATAGAACCTTGTCATGCTAAGTCAAGATAGAAAAACAAATTTGTATGCTTAGTTACACTGACATCGCCATCAAACGAACCCTTGTCATGATAAAAAGATAAGTAGAGGAATTGCTTGAACAAGCCCCTTTGTCATATGCTAAGTAAGAGTAGAATTGCATGATTTAGTAAAAATAGATAGAAAAACTACTATCATGCTTGCATTCATAGAGATTTCTCGTCTGTTTTCTATCGTATTGAAAGAGATAGATATTGCATGCTAGTTGTTATGAAAATCGTTATCGTGGTTGTAAATATATGTTTTGCTTGCCTATTTTTTTATATCGGACTACAAAGTTATTGATTCGTATAAGCAGAGACTAATAGTGCGCCCTGAGGTACGGTCCTTGTGATTTAGTGGAGTGTGCTATTAGTTGTGTGAAAGAAGAAAATATATATTTTGCTTGATCATTGTTTTGCTTGCATTATAGATGTTTTATGTCATGCATTGGTCTTGGACAACTTGTACACATGGTTTTGTCTTTCGAACGGTTCCTGGGGAACTGGGAATGGCTCGGTCCGGAAGAGATTTTTGTTTCACCCTAAGGATACGGTCCTACGGGGTCTAGTGGGGTGGTGTGTCTATTAGTGTTGCATGAAACCCATGATGTCACAACAGCTAGTACTCGTGTGTATTGGTGAAGAGCTGAATCTTGAGTCACAGCTGCTGACACATGCGTGTGCTAGTGCAGAGCTGAACCTTGAGTCACCGCTGCTAATCATGGGGCTACCCATGGATCATCATGTAGTTAGGGCGCATGCTAGGTTAGCCTTCTTGCATACATAACTGTTTGATGCAGAGATGGACATGGAATAGAACATATATGTTTAGGCAAATTATTGCTAACTTGTATGTCTGTTGCATGGATAACCGTTCGGCGAAGGGTAAGAATCACTGAATAAGTGAGGCATTGATTTTTGATTATGCTTTGAATATCGTATTGCCCCTAGAATTGTATGTTTCACTTGATGTTTCGCCGCTGCACCCTAGTAATGAATTGATCAGTCCACTAGAATAACTTGTGTTCCTAAAGAGTTAGTAAATATGGTGCACGGTACATGCTGCACACTGCACGATAGAATAATGTCCCTATTGCATGCTTAAATGTTTGAATATGTAAACTGTTTCCAAAGCTATATTTTTGAAAGAAGTAAACAGACTCTAACCCTGTGCTGCATGAAATAAACCTAGGTAAATGTAGCAAAATCACTAGTAATATAATATTTGGCCACATGCTTACTTAGTGTTTGTTTCAGGGAGTGTTGCTTCTGTTCGATGATTTTATACTCACCAGTACTTTCTCCAAAGTGCTGACTACCAACAGTTTGCTTGTTCGTAGGTGCTGGATCGTCCGAGGAAGCGATAGCCGTACCTCATCTCCAGGACCCGAAAATCTGGAGTCGATGTCTTGAGCCATATCGAGTTATGATTTGAGTTGCTTTTGTATAAATGGATGTAATGTATGGAACGATGTCATTGTATTTGAGAGAGTGCTTGAGCGATTTGTAACCTAGGCTTAACGCCGCTTTAAACACTTTTGAATATCAATAAAGATGCTTGTTTCTTTATGCCATTATGTTCTTTACTTTTCTGCAATATGTGTCTTCTTCCGTCTTGAATAGATTACTTGCCCCTTGTTCAAGCTTTGGACTTGTGCAAGCGCAACTTAGGCTTGCACGACATCACGCCCAAGCGATGACGGTCGGTTCTGTAAGGACCCAAGCGAGGATGAATGGCCCCTGCGGGATCGGGGCGTGACATAATGGTATCAGAACAACTCGATTATTTGCCCATTCCGTCGCCTTCGACTCAAAGATGTCCCCTGTATAGTGCTGTAAGTTTCGTGGACGAAACTTTTTATCGGTGGGTAAGTATGTAGTGTCCCGCTCCGCGTAGGCACTATGTACAAGTGATATCGCTTTGCTTGCTCGAGCGAAAGCCTTCTCGAAGAGTTCCCGATCGAACGACAAGACGATTGATCTATATGAGTGGGCAGAACTCCATTATCTGATTCTTGCATGCCTTAATAATGAATCTGAGTCTTTGCATTACTTGTTTGCTTATTAAGTTAATGTTTGTATTGGAAATGATAGAACGAGAACCTGCATGCTTAACTAGAGAACTTGTATGCTTGTCTAAAAGAAGATAGAACCTTGCCATGCTAAGTCAAGATAGAAAAGAAATGTTGCATGCTTACTTATGTCTAAAAGGAGATAGAACCTTGCCATGCTAAGTCAAGATAGAAAAGAAATGTTGCATGCTTACTTATACTGATACCGCCATCAAACGAACCATTGCCATGCTAAAAAGATAAGTAGAGGAATTGCTTGAACAAGCCCCTTTATCATATGCTAAGTAAGAGTAGAATTACATGCTTTAGTAAAAAGAGATAGAAAAGCTACTATCATGCTTGCATTCATAGAGATTTCTTGCCTGTTTCCTATCGTGGGTGATGATGATTTGGGTTTTGATCCTGTGATCGACAGTACTACGGGGTGTGATTTATCTCATACAGATGGGACTGTCGTATCCCCTGATGGGAATGACTTGGTGGGGGCGGCTGATGGTGAGGGTGGCGCGACTAAGGCCGCTGTGGAGGATAAGCTGACGGAGGATGAGACATTGAATTAAAAGGTGATGGAGACTTCTCGTCTATTAGTCTACTTGATAGGAGAAAAAATTGATAAGATCCAAATATCCGAAAATAAGATATTTACATATAAGTTTAATAGAACTAAAGATTAGGGGTTTGTTCCGAATAGGAATAAATAAGCCCATTTTGATAGTTTGTATGGATGAAAGGATTCTTAATAATCCTCTTAATAGTATTATAGGTGTTGCTAAATCCAATCCAAATAGATTGTTTGGTATATTGAAAAGACATGTACTTTGTCCGTAAATCTTCAAGGAATCGAGTTATTAACATGATCCAAAGTTATTGGTATACAATGAGAGCACTGTATGGCTCTTAATAATAATACAACCTTCAAATATATTATCCTAAAGAATTTGGTTAGATTATTTGAAGTAGGAATAAGTAAAACGATACAACCTAGACTAGTTAGACTTGAACATTCAAAGTGATAATGAAAAAAGGATGTGCAAGGTGGCATGTTGCACTCTTGCAATGGCGTGAGTGGCATGACTGTTTTGCCTTACCTCCACTACCTCCATCTTTACCTCCATTACCTCCCCTACTTTCTCTACTTCATAATGAAGATTCCTCTCCATGATTTAGACATATAACATATATGAAGGTGCCGATTTACTCTTACCGGAGATCCCAGGTCATGCTTGCTATAAATAAAGGCCCTCTGCCTCTGCTGAGGGGTAAGGAATTTCTTAGAAAACATTTGTTGAATCTTCGAATTCCTTTGTTCAAGGAAAAAGTTTCTTTGATTCTCCTTACCTCATCAACATCTAGGTTAATAACTCTTGTTAATTGGAAAATGGAGCTTTTTTCAGGAACCAATACTACTCAGAAAGAATTTAGAAGTATTATTTCTCATCTTCGGCCAAATGATCTAGTTAATTTCAGAATAAGTGACGTTCATGCTTTACTTAAATTACTAGACTTAAAGGTAGGAAAGTTAGAAGAATTTCATGCTGAGATGATGGTCCAGGAAATGATTTCAATGTATCAACATCTACTTATTGATGACGAAAGACTTCTTCTATTTTTTAAGCGGCTAAAAGATATTGAGATTTATAGTCTTTTTGAAGGAGAAAATCTTATTCTGAACAAGAATAAAGCTCCTAGAATTCTTGCTTGTTTCGGCGATCTTTAGAAATACAAAAATATCATGTCCGAACATGGGTGGTTCATGAAGTGTATATTAATACTACTTGTCTAACAGACTTTGCTGGTTGCCTTCCAGAAATATGTATTAAAGCTGCCTCTGATCATTCAACCAGGTTTCAGACCATATTCTGATTCACTATTTGGAGCATATGGAAAGAAAGACATTATGTGAAGCTTTATCAGTCATATCAAATCTGGAAATTAAACATACTTACAAAAGAACCCAGTCATGAACATACTACTATTTCTAAAACAAATTTTTATGAGGAACGAGAAAGAATTCTAGCAGCAAAGGAATTCTTCGCTGAAGCCCTACGATATGCTGATGAAGATTATAAAATTATTATGTCAGAAAATATCCTTCTGGTGGACAAAATAGAAAAAATCAAAGACACTCAATATTTAACCAGCTACAGCCATATTAAAAATTTTATTGATCATATGTTCTTAGGAAGAATTGGAGAAACGGCTAAATTTAATTTCTGGCTAAAGGAGGACGACGCAATAGATATGCATGTAGATGAAAATGGAGAAGCAGATTAGAAGCCTGGTGGACCCTACTAATAATAAAGAGAATAGAATAATCGATAAAGAAACTGTTCGTAGAAGATATAAAGTAGGTCTAATAAAGACAAAGCAACCTAGAAAAAACTGGAAAAAGGATGTGCAAGGTGGCATGCTGCACTCTTCCAATGGTGTGCGTGATGTGACGGTTTCGCCTTACCTCCACTACCTCCATCTTTACCTCCATTATCTCCCCTACTTTCTCTACTTCATAATGAAGATTCCTCTCCATGATTTAGACATATAACAGATATGAAGGTGCCGGTTTACTCTTACCGTAGATCCCATGTCATGCTTGCTATAAATAAAGGCCCTCTGCCTCTGCTGAGGGGTAAGGAATTTCTTAGAAAACATTTGCTGAATCTCCGAATTTCTTTATTCAAGGAAAAAGTTTCTTTATTTCTCCGCTATCAAAGTTCTTTCGGTAAGAGTAAGAAATCGAATTTATAAGAATTAGATTTTCCTTTAAGATCTGGGAAAGAGATCGTAAGGCTTTTGACCTTGTGATTAATAGGAACTTGACGTCCCATGAAATCATTCAGTTTTCCTGGTTTATCAAGCTTGATCCATAGATCCCGAGGAATAAAGATTTCTTGTAATAAGCTAGCTTCTGCTCCCTTGTCTACCAATGCATGAATAGTAAAGTCTTGGTATTCAGGAATACTATTAGTAAGTGGAATATAAATGTGTAATTGGGCTTTAGATTTTAGATCAAGAGATCTAATCATATTGATGTTATTAGTATGCTCATTATTAAGAAAATCTTCCCATAAATTGAAGTCAATGGGATGATTTGTAGCTTCGAGGGCTAGGTCAATATTGTCAAGTGTCGTGCTGAAAATTTCTAGGTCAAGAACATTTTCAGAGTTGAGCATGTCATCAATCCGAGGACGAGTCATAGAACTCCTAGGATGTTCTCCTTGGTGTCTAGCAATATGCTTGCTTAAGACTTGGTTTAGTCGATCTAAATGTCTTATGACAATAGTCCTATAATTACTGATATGTGTCTCTTATATAATTTTCTTAAAGTTTTTTACTAAGCGGGTCATATGATAAGCGTCTTCTATATTATCTTTATCATATCTCATATGGTCCACATACCAATATGGAAGTTTGGGGTTAGTATTCCCCTTTTTGCAGGATTCAGGTTAGAACCTTACACTTTTTTTTATTCATGGGGTAACCGTAGTAGATTTCTACTTCTACCATTTATTTGTGATAAAGGAATTTTAACGATCATCCTTTCCTCATCATGACGTTGGTTTTCTAACATGGTTCTAGTTCTTCCTTCGATTGGGGCACTTATATTCAATTGATGTTGTATGTCCTGCAAGATGCTAGGTGTTAACTTTATATTAACAAGGTCTTCATCCAGGCACACCTGGGCACGGCGTTGAACCTTTTGGGCCATAACCTCGGGATCTTCGTAGCGAGCGTTAGACTCATGTTGGTCCTCTAGCTTTTGCACCAGAACCTCAATGCCAACTGTGTTCTGTGCTACTTGGCTTGCCTCAATTTAGATAACCTTCTCTTCTTGCTGAGCCTTCCGCAGCCTATGCCCCAGCACATCAAGCTCGACCTGGAGTCGTTAAATTTGCTCAGTCAGGCCCTTTTGTAGGGAGATGCATTCTTCTCGGAGACCGCCCAGCCGGTCATGTCTCTTCTGCAAATTCTGGAGATAACGCTGCAAACACTCCATAAAAGAAGCAAAGAAGGCCTTCTCCGTCTCCATCTTATTTGAGAACTCGTTATAGTCATGGGATATCAGCATTTCCTTATCCGCCTGCTGGTACTGCCTCAACTCCGTTAGGCATTTCTCTACCTCCACCAGTTTATGGCTCAGAAAGTCGACCATCTATTCAAAATCGGGGATACCCCTCCAAGAGTGGACCTGGCCCTCGGCAAAGTGCCTTGCCCAAGCAAAAGATTTGGTAAGCTCCAACACGCCCCCGATCCCTTGCTTCAAGAAAACGTGGAAGCTCCGAATGGAGATCTTGACGTTCTCGTCAATCTCTTCCAACGTAGTCGGAGTCAAAGGCGGCGGGATTGAAGAAGAGGCCACAGGTGCAGCAGGAGGCACAATGATGTTTGAAAACTTCGAAGGCGAAGCAGATGTAGAGGAGAAACCAACAGTCATGTCGGCGATCCAATATTTCGTAGACGCACGAAGTGCCTAGATACCTGGTTGCTGAACCACGGACGCTGGAGTAGTACCGAGATTGGGGACAGAAGTAACGGGGCACCTCGCTGCATTGGCTCCCACAGGTGTACCATCCCTAGACCGAGTCAAGGCAGCTTCAGAAGGTGACCCAGCGACCTCAAGGACCTCATCGCGGTGGCTTACTACCCCATTGTCCAAAGAGGCTTCAGCCGCAGAACCCCTAGTGGCAATAGTTGGAAGAGCAGCCGCCACGCAAGAAGGGCCTGTAACAACAGGAACCTCCTCCGTCACAGTCTCATTAGGGAGCACGGCGGGATGTTCTTTGCCTCAAAAAAGCGAAGAAGGACTCATACCTTCCCTTAACGAGCTCACTAACCTCTTCTTCTGCGACGCCTTCCTTCGCGGTCACATCCACGACCTTCAGGGGAGAGGTAGGGTCTGCAGAACCAGAACAACAAACAATTAACTTCACCTAAAAAATATGAAGCTGAAGCAGGAAAATCTCTTCTTTAGAAAAGTTACGAAATAACATACCCGGAGAAGACAACGGGACCTGACGCTCGTCCAGTGCGGTCCAAACTTTGTCCGGATCATCCAAGTCATCCACTAAGATGGGGGAGGTGGCCGGTTACACCAGCGACTTCCCCAGGACATAACCACCAGAGCCCTCAGGGTGGCATGCACATCAGAAATAAACTTGAGCGCATAATTGGATGCATATGACACATGCGACCTAGTCACGAACAAGAACTCCATGCGGTCGAGTCACAACAGGACCTCCATTCGGCTGAGTCATAACAGGACCTCCATGCTGTCGAGTCAAGAACAGCGCATGCGATTAAAGTAAGACCCGCACATAAAATATGCGACATGGTCATATGGACGGGTCCGAATATGTGCTAATCATGCAACAAATTGTACACGAAGTGTCCAGACGTCTGTACTCCTTCCTCCCTAAATCTTACATGGGATGGACGTCTGAACGTCCTCATAAAAAGAGAAAGAATTCTTTTTGGTGCCAGGTTCGGAAGCCGGGCGCTTCCCCTTGTCGATCTTCTTCGCGGTAGCAGAGGATGAAGGCTTGGGCGCCATGGCAGATGGTCGGAGAAGGTAATCGGAGCAGGAAAAGCGTCGCAGATGAAGGGAGAGGAGAACTCAGCAACGAAAAAAATTTCTTCTTTATCCTCCGAGACTCCTATTTATAGGCTGCCAAAGAGATAATGGCAGCCCCCCTCGGTTACCGCATCCAGCTGTCAGTCTCTACGGTGGACGGTTAGGTTCTCGAGACGGCCTTACCTTCGTAACCATCAGCTTGGGATCCATGTGAAGAAGCGGGTCAGAATCTTAGGAGATCCACTCCAAATCGAAATAAATTTGTCCGTTAATGCAGAAGTGACAGCCTGAAAGCGTTCATCTATGCGGCCCAAGTACTCCTTGTCCATGCTTCTTATTCAAAGTATTTCAAACTTGTTAGTTTGAAAACTTTGTAGAGGGCTTGTAGAACCATAGAAAATATGGATCCATGCATCCAACAACCATGCGCCCCAAAGTAAAGCTCAGAAGAGATTGTGCTGCAGAATCATCCTACTGCCTAATAAGGCGACATCCATGCGTCCCAATCAGCCGAAGTAGCTTTGGCCGCATGACATCCTAGCAATGAGATTGTCTCTAACACAGAATCTTGACAAATAGAATTTTCTGAATGCCTCAAAAGACATAAACACACTCAACGACAGAAGTCCCACGTCATCACAGAACTTTACTCTCAATGGGTGTGCAGCATCACGTGTATAGCACAACAAGGATCCCATGAATCCAAGACTCCATGCGTTTCATGCATCTCTGACCTCATGCGTCCTAAACTCCATGCGTTCCATGCATATCTGGTCCCATGCGTCCCAGACTCCATACGTTCCATGCGTCTCTGACCCCATGTGTCACAGACTCCATGTGTTCTATGCGTCTCTGGCCCCATGCGTCCCCGACTTTATACGTTCCATGCGTCTCTGGCCCCATGCATCCCAGGCTCAATGTGTTCCATGTGTCTCTAGTCCCATGCATCCCAGACTCCATGTATCCCAAGCGTCTCTGGTCACATGTGTTTCAGACTCCATGAAGATCAAATCTTGCTGTTACGACATAAATGATTCTTTCCAACCAAGTGCGGACCATGTGTCAAGCTGACCAAGTCACGCCCACAAAGGACGAGAACAACCCAGATCTTCAGCACCTAAAAATCCCAACTAGCGCCCACGTGATAGTCTGGCCCACTCACGGCTACAGCTGTACCCTGTTAAGGGGGCACACGTGGCACCCTCTAGCATCCATACGGCCAACATATGCTCGCCCAAGGATGACTATATATATATACCCGAGTGGCCTACCCAAACAGGGGGACAGACACACAGGGTTTGCCAACACACAGAGAGAACATACAGAGACGAGCAAAGAGAGAACATAAGCTTCTTCACCCTGCATCGGATCGTCAACGGAGCAAAAGAGTCGCTACACTTCCCAACCTCCATCGTCACACCCCAGATCAAAATATTATACATAGATAATTCTGTTTAGGATTCTTTTTACTCTTTTTAATTCCTTAAATACAAAGTTTGCAAAAACTCATTTAATGTCAAATATGTCATAGCCGCATATGAGGGAACACGTGATATGACACATCTGACGAAGTCATTAATGTACTGATTTAACTTTCTGTCTTTTTGTGAGCCGCCTTTTTCACGAATCTCGAAGCGTTCTGTATGCTAAGTGGTATGTCAAAACTCTCTCTGATAGGCATTGAATATTGTGTCAGGATCTCATGCGGCACCTTACTCAGGCCGTATGGGATTTTCTTATGCGACTTCCAATTCCTTGGTTGTTCAGGCCGCATGGGCTCTATGTAGCTCCTTTGTGGCCTGCTTTCATTTTGAAGGGATGAGCTTTATGTGTCCTTCATGATTTTAATGTTTCTACAAGTCCCCCTTCAAAGTTTTTAAAATAAAAAGTTTGGAATACTTTGAACTAGAAGCATGGTTGAGCACTTTTGGCTGCATATGAGTGATATGCCGCATAAACATGTTGTCATATAGTCGGTTCTGCCAGGATGTCAGATCATTAATGAGTAGATTTAGTTCAATCTCCGAGGAGAATTCTTAGAATTTTGCGCCGTCTTTTGTATTCAGACACCGAGGCAACGACTCAGAGGGGATAAACGGCACAACAAACGAGGATTCGTCATCATCTCTTGCCGCTGTGTGGATCGAGGTGGATCGAGATTCGAACAGTCGCTATCATTATCCTAAGCCGCATATCTTGGCCTATATAAGGGGGTCTGAGGAGAGTGAGAAGTCTTTTACAAACGCTCAAGTCTCTCAAACTTTCTTCTCTTCTTCTTCCTTGTTGCCATGGATCCAAAAGCTTCTTCCTCCGTCGTTGCTGCCAAGAAGGCCCCAAAGGGCAAGGGAAATACCAAGGGGAAGGGTCGTGCTGCCGAGGCTGACCCTCCTCTATTTCTCAACAACGTTCAGTCGTCGATTAAGGGTAGGTCATTGGGGAAAACGAAGTGGAGTTATGAACACAGAGACACACATGCACAATTAGAGTCATGGATGAGTCTATGCACCAACTTTTTACTACCTTATGGAAGCCCAGCCGTATGGGCAGCCCAGCCGCATAAATAACTATGCCTCATAAACAACTCTGCTGCATAAGAAGCCATGTCGCATAGACAACTATGTCGCATGGTTGATTCGGCCGCATTGGTAACCATGTTGCACAAACAACCCTATCGTATGGTTTGGCTCGCCGCATGAGCAATCCAACCGCATGGGTATATCACTTTGGAATATTGATACTCCTCTCAATGATTTTGACCAAAACTCTTTTATGGTTTTTGCAGTGGCTTTGCCCACCGTACCCTCTGGAGAACTAGTTCTTGATCACGGTCTGCTTTCGTTGAAGATGAACCTCGGGGACTTGATTGCGGCCATTAAGACCCTTACTAACAAAGATCTCCCGCCTGAACGTCAACAAAAGATTGTTGAGCAGATGCCTTAATTCTTGTTGAGCCAGATAAACTCGTAGAAGATCCCCGCTAAAGATGGAAAGCATTTCTTTAAGAAGCCTTACTTCTTGTTTGGGGATGCACTGGAGTCTTCCCAATCCGAGATGGGGACGTCGAGGAAGAGCGGGTTTTTTACCTTCTGCGAGACGGAGATGACATTTTCTTCTTTTGAACGTCACCTGCCTTTGTCGGACCTGAAGGTGATGATGGGTCCACGGTGGATGGACTGAAACTTAATCCCTGAGCCACATGGGGGCCTCCTTGGCAATGCCTGTATGGGACCGGAAAGAACAAAGGGGATTTTTATAGATCGAAGGGGTCACCCTCGTACTCCTTGCTTGGATTGAATTCTGATCTTGTCGGAAGTGAACTGGGACCGAACCTTAGCATATATGCGGCGGGAACCTTCCTTCATCAAGTTGCCAAGAAGGGGACCTATCCCGCGGGACAACTACGGGCTCTTAGTTGGGCACATTATAGCTCCTCCTGGTGTTGTTTGATTTTATGGATTCTGAAAAAGTACGAACGGGAGCTCAGGGCCGCCGACTTGTTTTTTGCCATAAGGGGTATGTGTTATGGTTTTGAGATAAACCGCCCCCTCTCCGTAGCCCTGATGGAATTATTCAACCTTCGCACATGGACTTTCTTTATGCCTAGTGGCGAGATGGGACTGGCCATGCATGAGATGCATACCGTCTCCAAACTCTCTTGTGGCAAAGAAGCCTACGAAGAGTATACCCCAAGTAATAAAAAATTCGAAGAATTAGAAGTAGAGAACCTGGAGATCCTGGCGGTGTACCAGGAATTTTTATGCCACCACAGCATTTGTTAGTTGATATCGAAGAAGAAGAAGAAGTCCTCTGAGGGGTCTTCACCTCATATCATAACTTGGACCCGCCACCTCTTTCAGGAGTCGAAGGAGTCCACTAGAGTTCATGTTCGGGTGCCACGATCTAAGCAGGAAGTGGCTGATTCAATTCAGGCGCTGAGGGAACTGGCTGCTGCTGAGGATGAAGACGTTGAGGGTTCCTCGGAGGAAGGTGACGAGATGGGTGACCTCGAAGAGGAACTTAACTACTATCACGCCCCAGTCCCAAAATACGTAGGACTAGGACACGTAAGCATGCCAGTCGTATGAATATGTTACTCCAATATATGGAAACCATAACACACGTACGCTGTAATATGAATAACAATTCACAAGTGGTAAACATATATGTCACAGAGCATCTCATCCACATAAATCATATATAAATAAATGACTAGTATCTATGAAACTAGATCTCCATATAAAGTATCTAATGATGGTTGTCGGATGGAAACAAATCCACTACCGGACTAGAATATAGAATAGACAAGATACATACAATATAAGAATATCAACTACCAACTACTGAGACTCGAAGAGAAGACCTCCTCGGAATATAAGTAACCAGTCCGGATCAGCGCTCCTGCGAATACTCATGAACATCTACACCTGGAAAGGGACCAGATCCTCAGAGGAACATAACAAGATATAAAGAAGCATGCCATAAAGTAAATACTGAATAAATAAAAGGGTGTGCTAAATATCTAAGTGAATGCAATGTGAGGACAACTTTGGTATGTATGGGTAGGCGTAGGCATAACGTCCAACGTCCTCTAGAGTGTGGTATCTGTAACGTCCATCATTCCGAAGAATGAGGTATCTGTATATATATAACGTCCAACACTCTAAGGGACGTGGTATCTGCAATAATATATACGTCCGTATCACTCCGAAGAGTGCGGTATCTGCAATAAAGGAGGTGGGTGTCCCATACGCCTACTAGTCGTCCTCCTCGCCCAATGATCTATGCATGTCGTATCTACAACACGCCTTAGCTACTACGTCGAGGCGTCGTAACTCTGGCTCATAGTCTATCGTTAGAACAATAGCCCAACCTTACAACCAAACAAGGAAAATGATTGGCCATCGTACCACGATAGTCTATGCTCCGCCTACTAATAACTGCTAAGTCTTCTAACATGCATCACTATTAGCAGTTATACCCTATCTGTCATGCCCCAGTCCCAAAATATATGGAACTAGGCCACGTGGCAATAGCCAACTGTCACGTCTCCGAGGATAACACAATTTAATGGATCCTAGCGAAGAGTGCTACGCTGTCCTAAATACTAACAAGTCCAATATCAATCATCAACAGGTAATCTAATCTCATCCATAAATAAATAGCAAGAATGTACTAATAATAACTGACGGAAGATAAACACCAGTCTCAAAATATCATACTACAACCAAGAATGTCTGGTGGGGACAAACCCACTACTATGACAAAATAAAAGTACTGAAATGATAGGTAAAAGAGTAATGACTAGGGCATCGGCTGACTAGATAATGATGCTCCCAATCCTAGGCAGAAGGCCTACCAAGTGATCACGGAAACTCTGACGGTAACACCTCTAGCTCCTCTGCGGTAGCGAACCTCGTCTCCTGTCCTGGGCCTTACACTGTGGGGTAATATGCTTCGTCCAAGTCTGGAAAGATACCAGGTCCTCAGAGGGACGTACCAAGATACATAGAAACATGCCATATATATGAATACTAAATAAAATAAACGCAATAAAGGGTGTGCTAACCATCTAAGTGAATGCAATGTGAAGACAACTTTGGTACGTATGGGTAGGCGTAGGCATAACGTCCAATACTCCGAAGAGCGTGGTATCTGTAACGTCCATCATTCCGAAGAATCAGGTATCTGCAATATATATACGTCCGTATCACCCCGAAGAGCGCGGTGTCTGCAATAAAGGAAGTCATTGGACCCGTGGCTCCTCCGGATACTACGGAGTCCAATGTATGTATCCCATACGCCTACTAGCTGTCCTCCCCGCCCAATGTAGATACACTAATTGAATACTCGACGTGCATACCACGTATCTATATGCCAGTCTCTACAAATAAAATATCCTGAGTTACGTACTAACCGTGATGCATGTCACACGCACCGATAGCTAGTCGAATATGCGGACCCGCATCCCAATATGAGTTTGTCACTGTGAACGTGTAAGAGTGTCAAGTCTTCGAAAGATACCAGAGTATCCTCCCAATGGGGTGAGTCTGCTAGTGACTAGGTCAAGTACACTAATCATCGCCGTAACCGTCGACTATACCCGAGTCAATCTCGGACGCGCACAGTTGTATAAAAGAAAGCAACAAGATAACAATACAACATATGCATAATTTAAATTAAACAGTAACTATAGCAAGGTATCTTGCCTGGGTCCTGAAGCTGTGAATGACAATAGCTTGCTCCTGCAGTATCTCCTATCTGGTCCAGTGACCCTAAACATAAAATATGATATAGCAATCCAGCATCAGACACTAAAGCAATACATATAGACACTACATTGTTCTTAGGTACTGTCGCAAGTTCACGGCTGATCGAATACAGCGTCACGTGTGCACGTAGCTAAGGGGTACACGTGTTTTGTCCTCGGTTAACGTGCGCCTTGAGACAATAATTTACTAAAGTTAAGGGGTTACGAAGCTATTATGTCTTGTACAATACCTGTCCTCATCTTCCATGTTAAGCATACTAGGTTAATGTCTAGGTTTTCAGGTGAATTACAAGTCTTAAAAATAATAGGTCTTGTGATTAGGGTAATTATTAGTGTATTAATTACTAACTTATTAATTATTATTCTAATCAAATTAACATACCTACATACACATATATAGTCCATATTACTTTGCTCGTGTCGACACACGATGCAAGGACACGATGATACAACTACACAACTATACAATGAAGGAAAAGAAAATTAGGCGGTTACCTAGGCGTGGTGGAACAGGGGTTCTACCTCATTGAAGTGTACGCTCGCCGGCGGTCGGTGATGGCTCCGGCGTCGAGCGGCAACCAACGGCAGTGGCGGCAGCAACTGCAGCAGGTGTAGCAGCGGTAACAACGGCTTTGCAGCGGCGGTAGCGGCGGCTGGGTTGGCTGGGACGCTGCCGGTCGGGGGGGAAGGTGTTGCTGGTCTGGGGCGGTGGTGGTGGCTGAGGGCAGTCGGGCGGCTTGGGGGAAGTCGGCTAGGGGTCGGGTAATGATGTTGCGGGTGGTGTAGTTTGAGTGGCCGGCGGCGATGGGTGGTAGGGAAGGCGGTCAGGCGGTTGTGCAGGCGGAAGGGGGGGTCTGCGGTGGTGGTGGCTTGAGGTGGTGGTGGCTCTGTCCGGTGTGGAAGGGAGTAGGGTGCTCGGCAATGGTTCGGCTAGGGTTTGGAGAGGGTGGTGATGATGTTGATTTTTAGGGTTTTCAGTAGAGGAAAATGTATATTTATATAGGAGGAGAATTATGGGCTAGCCTCGGGATTTGGGACGGCCAGGGCTCTTTGGGGTGGGCTGGTCCACGTGCAAGAGTGTATGTGGGTTTGGTTCGGTTCCGCCTGAGGTGAAATTGGCCTCAAATTTAATTAGATTAATAATGCGCAAGATATTCTTTTACACGAATATTGCGTAGTTAAAATGGGACACAAATAATGAGTATCTATGGTTACACAATGGTCAGATGGGTAGTCTGGCATGTCTAGAAGATGTTGGTGATATTGGGTTGAAGGTAACTGCTAGTGTGGCGTTCCAATCCTCGTAGCAACGGTGAGGTAAAATAAGACGTATGATTGTCGTACATTTATCCTAATTGAATCCAATTCAATCCTAGTCTCCTCGATTTAATTCAAATTAAGCCCTATATTGGTCGGGGGTTTACAATCTACCCTCCTAAGAGCATTTCATCCTCGAAATTAAAACATACGCATGGTAAGAACTACAGACTAAATTTAAAATGCTAATACGTACCTAGTCCTTCGAAGAGATGGGGATAGAGCTGTCTAATATCCTCCTCGCGTTCCCATGTCGACTCTCCTGGTACATGATGCCTCCATGCGACACGAACTAGGGGTATAGTCTGACCTCGCAATACCTTCTCGCTCCTGTCCAGGATCTCAACAAGCTCCTCTTGGTATGATAAACTCGGGCCGACTGTGATCTCTGAATGGTCAAGTACATGACTCGGATCTGGCATGTACCTTCTCAGCTGAGATACATGGAAGACGTCATGGACTCCTTCCAACGTCTGGGGTAAGGCTAACTTGTAAGCAACCTCTCTGATGCGTTCTAATACATCGAATGGTCCAATGTACCTCGGACTCAGCTTTCCTCTGCCTCCAAATCTGATACTCCCTCGAGTAGGTGAGATCTTTAGAAACACATGATCTCCAACCTGGAACCCTAGGGGTCGTCGGTGCGCATTCGTCCAATGCTTTTGCCTGTCCTGTGCTGCTCGTAAGTGCCCTTGGATCTTCTTCACCTTCTCCACTGTACGAACAACCAACTCTGGTCCTAGGATCTGTCTCTCGCCTATATCGCTCCAACATACTGGGGAACGACATTTTCTTCCATACAACACTTCATAGGGAGCCATCTGGATGCTCGCTTGATAGCTGTTGTTATAGGAAAACTCGACCAAGTGCAAGTGGTCCTCCCATAATCCTCCAAAATCAAGCATGCATGCTCTTAACTTGTCCGCCAATGTCTGAATGGTGCGCTTTGACTGGCCAACCGTCTGTGGGTGATATGATGTGCTAAACTTTAGGCGGGTACCGAGACTCTCTTGCATACTCTACCAAAAGTAAGATGTAAACCTCGTGTCCCTGTCAGACACGATGCTAACTGGCACTCCATGCAGTCGCACAATCTCTCTCATGTACATCTCTTCTAATACCTCCGTAGATTGCCCAACTCGAAAGGGTAAAAAGTGGGCGGACTTGGTGAGTCTATCTACGATAACCCATACTATATTGCGACCACTAGGACTCCTCGAAAAGCCCGTAACAAAGTCCATAGTGATGTGATCCCATTTCCATTCCGGTATCGGAAGCGGTTGAAGTAATCCTGCAGATCTCTGATGCTCATCTTTGACTTGCTGACATACCAGGCACTTCGCCACAAAGCGGGATATCTCTCTCTTCATTCCATGCCACCAGTAGTACTACCTCAAGTCTCTGTACATCTTCGTGCCTTCTGGATGAATATAATAGGTGGAACTGTGTGCCTCTGTCATCAACTCCTGACGAAGTTCTCCATTTGGAACATAGAGACGATCTCCACATCTCAAGGTTCCGTCTTCGTGTATACGCAGTCATGTCTGTTGTCAAGACCTGCACCCGAAAAATCTGGTATGAGTCGTGGGTACGTCCAGCCTATGCCGCAGCATTGGCGGTAGAACGCTGTCTAGGTCTACTATCTGGCTAACAATCTCACACAATCAATATATATACCTGTCAAGATCTCAACTCCAAACGGAGGAGCAATATCATAATGATAATCAGAAGTACTCAATCACGAATCTAAGCACGATAAGATAACAAAGAAGTCTAACAACTATAAAGTCTAAACAGCTGCAGCTAAAAACAACCACAATAATAATAATAATACAAC